>KQ990520.1:3575-21889 GCA_001598015.1 Dorcoceras hygrometricum
TATATATATATATATAATGCACCAAATACAAAAGAGGAAGCATTCGACAATGTTTAATTTCAATTTACTTTAAACGCATGGGCCATGGGGTGTCATATTCATACCACTTCCTTCCCAACTAATTATTATTCAAATGGTTTTGAGATTCCTTATAACACAATACAACATACACCCAAAGCAATAGTGAAAGCTTCCAAATTATTAATAGTTTGATCGAAATGGAAACATATAAAAAGTGCATGCCCTAAAGTCATTTTAGAAACAATATTCTTTCTAAGAAGGGGACCAATCTACAGATTATAGGATCGAGCGGACTCAGGTACAAACAATAGTTGGATCCATCCCCCGCCCCCATTCGTAATTATTTTTTTGTTCCTAAATATTATTAATATAAAGTAGAAAAATAACTTTCATGATTATAATTTTTTTAAAGGCTTGTGCTGTATAGTGACGATGAGAACCCAAAATATTAGCATGCATCATGCATGTGTATCCTTTGTAACCTACGTTTTTTAAATTGTAACAACTGCATTTACTCAAATTAAAAAAGTCTTTGAGCATAGATTATTCAGCATGCATGGAGACTCGGTATTTTACCAAAAACAACCTCAAAGATATTCGAATTTTAAAGGATCAGTCACAGATTTGTAACAGTCATTTGAACCACATTATATCTCTCATTATTCACATTTTGTGGATAATGACCATAAAAACGTGGTAATTAAGGCTGATCTTTCACCTTCTCATCCTTCACCTGTAAATACCTTGTCTTGAACAAGAAGATACACACCAACATACTTCTACATTCTGAAATTTCGAGTTGAGGAGCTGCTAGTTTTGAGTGCAAGTTGTGCACAGTGTTGCCTAAGGTTTCGTACAAGGTTTTGTCCATGTTATGATCCATGATTCTGTCACTGTTAGTACTGTCGTGATATGAGTCTAGAGAATTCTGTACTCTGAATCATATGATATGTTTAAGGTCTCGTCCCCTTATAGAAGTAAAATTAGGGACTGATCAGTAAACCATATAAACGAAGTAAATATCAGTGGTACTTGTTCCTTGCTATGTGTTCTTGATGTCCTTTGAATTCAGCATATGTGTATGTATGAAGTTGTAATGCTCGAATGGTTTCCCTCACTTGTTGAATGTTTTCCCAAACACCCACTCCTTATTTTCCCCACCCAAATAACAATGAAGAGCAAGGAAGAGGAGCAAGGCTGGAGAAGATGCATTAAGTTCTGTATTTTCGCTTCCGCATTTCCATTATCCATGTTGTAAAGACAATCAATTGATTATGTAATAGACTAGTTTTGCTCTATACTACGAGGCTTAATGTTTTGCAATGTATAATTGTTAAAACATCGCCTATGTCTTGTGTCTCGATCTCCGACAAATGTGGGCAAGCCCCTTTGGTATAGATTTCATCATGGGAACGCCGGTTTTTTAACCAATGATCTATATAGTGTTCTCTTGTCAAATTTAATATTTTTTGAGTGCTACCCCGATGATACAATTATTTACCATGATAATCGATACATTTTCTAGATATGCTAATCTAAATATAAGAATAAATGACAATGCAATATGCTAAGTACGGTGCATTAATGAGGAACCAAGCATCATTTCAATATATGGCTTGAAACTCGCTAAATAATATCTGGATTCGATCCTACTTGATGTGAAATATGAAAGAATTCAATTCAAAAACCTAACGTAATCAATGAATGGCCAACAATCAATATCGCCTATATACCCATTGGTGTCCACGTTTGATTGACAAGTTTAACTGAAATGGTATCCTAACCATAACCAAGAATGTACGGTTTGGATGAATTTGGAACAATCCATGATTACTCAACCAATGATAATGGATTTTGTCTGCTAATTTACCATTGCCTCTCCTACACAATCTTTGACAATATTAAAATTCAATATCCTTATATCATTATGTATATAACTCAAGTTTTATGATAGTTTTGGTCAAGTAAAGGCTATATATGTTACATATCATTACTTTCAATCCATCATCACATCCCATGAGCCAAGCAATCCCTAGGCCCACGATCGAGGTGATGCCTTCGTATATTAGTGTTTGTGGTATATATTCTAAGTACTTCGTTCGGACTTTCGTAACCACCCATGCCTAGTTGTTTATCTTTAAACATCTTTTATGTTGTAGTTGTGGTCCTTACTAAAATTTAACTATATAAGGCAAACTAAAGGAATTGTAGTTGACTTGTTGCCAGAGTAGTTCTCTTCCGTTAATTTTGATTTGGGAATCTCTTTATTGGGGGAAAGTGATAAAATATTATTTTTGTTTTAAAAGTGATGTCTTGAACACATGCCATGAAATTATTGTTGGCACTTTTGGTTGAACGTAGACTCGGGATCGTTGAGCATAGTGATGTACACTATTTCTTTAAAACGACATTGCCCCGTCCAGGTGCTTACGGTAGTGGCAATCGTTTCTCAATATACAACGACGAACTTCTCGTAATATGAGCACACCAAATTACGAGAACAGCGAACTTTCAGATGTTTTTCGGACTCAGAGTGAAGAAAGAATATGAAATGCTAGGATTTCTTGGTGTTGATTTCAGACTTGAGGGGTCCTATTTATAGAGTTCGAACAGTCAGAGGGACTTTTGGTGAATAGTCATGACTCTTAGGAAATGCTTGATCGTAGGCATTGTATCTACATCCAACGATCCATATTTTGTCTATTCTGAATGATCATAACCTTTCATTATGCAACCCCTTGATTGAACAAATCGCATCCGTCCATCCGAGATCAGACGCTCTAGATTGCATCGTTTCACCAATGGTTTGGATCATATCTTTTCACAATCCATCTAATGTGATTAACGGTTCAGATTGCATCGCTTCGCGATTCGTCACATCCCTTCGATTTATATACGACCAACGGTTGATAACAGCCTGCCTAGTCACTGTCCGATCATCCGCCACTGTGGCCACATCGTAGCCACGTCACTACCTCGTCATCCAGTGTTAGTCACTGGAGCATAAATTTAAGAGCTCCTCAATGCTCCTTGTAACGATGCGTACGTGCACATGCATCGGTGGGGGCGAGTATGTGCGAAGCACCTACTCGTCCTTGAGGAACCTTCTCAGTTCTACTACAACTTGTATTAATTATTTACACATAATACAAAGTTATATATAAGGAAGGTTTGACTAGACTCTTTTCTCGACGTGGGACAGGTTCATATTTCCCAATAATTGGGATTTAATGACTTTATTAATTTCTCATTCACCTAAAATCGATTTTGAGCAAATTAATATTTCAAAGCTATCTACTCGAAATAAATGTTCAAGTTTTTAAGCCGACTTTCGTCAGACGGTTATATCTCGATTAATTAATTTAGGTCTTGTCCATTTTCCAACAATTATATGTGAATGCAGAAGAATAAAGCAGGTATGAAGCATCCCGGATTTTGGTGGAGAAAAGATCATGGATTTATACACTCAAATATAGTCTATGTTATGGATGTGTTGTTATATTAAATTTTGGAAGAAATAATTTTATCCGAATCCGACTATTTGCGAGTGCTAAAATTAGATGAGAGTGATACAATGTCCTCTCTTCCTTCTTCCTCTATGTGCTATTTTATGATCTTAGCTTTCTAAATAAGCAATTTGTAGAACCGCAATCCAAATTATAAAAACTCAAATCCAGAATTTCAGATCTTTAGACAAATTTGTTATTTGAGATATGTGAGTGAATTTTAAATATCGTAAACACATGCAAACCAAGAGAATTTTATAAATTGCTCCTAGTATATGGATCGTTTGAGTTTTATTTGATTGTGTTTTGCCGTATAAAAAGAATGATGCGAGGAAGTGAAAATTTCGGAGAAAAGCGTTTATGTATTTTAGATATCAAAATCAGATCTTCTTCTTCTTCTTTTTTGATATAAAAGTTTCACTTGATTAGTGAATTTGCACCTTCGTCCTTATGTTTATGAGGAATCTTCTTGGTAATTCCAATAAAGAATTACTTAACCTCCATAAGTTTCTTATGTACATTCATGTATTACTTTGAGTCATGACGGTTGAGTTTAGTGTGCATGAGTAAGAGTAATACTTGAATAAGTGACTTTCTAGAAAGTTCTCATACGTCAAGCTGCTTATATTGCCCACTTGATCTGGTTAGCTAGATGGACCGTAAAAGAATGATATCATATCATAAAGGTGGTAGAGAAATGGTAACACTGAGCTCTAAGAAAAATGAGACAACACCAACAGTTAGATACGCACCTCCCCGGACTCATGTGCCTATAACCCAACCCTAATGAACATAATATATGCACTCTACGTTGACACATATATAAGAAAATAAAATTATAGATTAAATAGTAGCGAAATTTTTAGTCTCATGATAAAAGTTTGATCCTAACAACAATAATTTACTTATCATTTGTATACACGGTTTATGAGTTGTCATAGATACTGTTATTATTAGTAATAAATGATGGATACGCTGCCCTATGACTAAATTTATTATTTCTTTAACTGATTTTTGGCTAGGTGCAATATATAGTTTGAGTTGCTCTGTCATAAAGATGTACCTTATTCCTGTCTCATTTGGTTTTCTTAAAGTTTTAACCCACCAATATGTTCACCTTTTAAGGAGATCAATAGTCCAATTTTATCTTGTTATAGCAGTGGCAGGACAGAATTAATAGCACTATCATGTTTGTTTCAGATAATTTACGCAGAAACCCAAAAAGAACAAAAAAATAATTGGAAATGAAAATCCTCAAACTATCAGACAATGTACAGTAAATCAGTGTGGACTTTGGATGGTGACAATTGTATACACATATCAACATTTTCATTAATGAACAAGAGAGGAACTTTTCACTTCCTCTGATAACAAATACTATCCATTCCAAATACATTCCAAATAAACCAAATATTCTCCAAAGCGTATATTTTGCCTGAACTAGCAGTATCTAATTGCTCCCTTTGGATCGGGATGTGGTTCGGCTACTCAAACTTGAAGGGTCCTTCTTCCAGTCAGGATTCTGAAAGCATTTCAATGGTCTAACCTGTACATTACATCATATATAAAAATATCAAACAAGGAACATAATTTCTATAATGAGAAGTCGACACAAAAGAGCTACATTCCATTTGCTCAATAGTATAAAGCTCGTAAGCTATCATTTGTCAGAAAGCTCGATCCAGTGAGAGATAAAAAGACTGCCTAATGAGTAACTCGAAAATCGTAGATGCCTGCATATGTTAACATACAAGGCATTCAAATGAAAGATGTTTAAAATATACACCCAAGAGTAACCGGATGAAGGGTGGTTTTTGGCATTTAAGAGTTATGAAACAAATGATATTTAGTTAGTGTTTGGAAGAGTTCCTAAAAGTGCTTCCAAACTTCTGACCATTGAAACACTTGGAAATTATACTTAGAAACTTATAAAAACTTCTAAAAGCTCTCGCAAATTCCACCTTAGTCTCTGACACCATGTTATTAATTAGCTTTCCTAGTTTATCTATCGAAAATGGTATATGATTTATTTCTCAACAATATAAGAAATAAATCCACGCACATGTACACAACAGGCATATTAGGGAGAGGAGTAAGTAGAAAAATCGACCTTCCATCTCCTTCTATGGCCAAATCTATTGTAGATGGACTCAAGTTTTGGGATTATTTGCTTGAATGTTGGTCTGTTAGCTGGATTTTCACTCCAGCATCGCTCAATCAACCTGTAACATAGTAGAAAAGGCAAGCCAAAAAAACAAGTTCGAATCACCAAAATGTTAAGACTAAAGGTGAGAATATGGAGCGATTTGAAACACAATCAAGTGATATAGAAACTATAACAATACTATGATACTGTGCAAGTAAACAATTGCATAATTTGAAAATCCCGTGTACGTACTCTTTCAGTCCATGGGCATATAACTTTGCTGAGGCTTTAAAAGGTGGCGTGTTTTGCAGCATAAGATACAGGAACTTCATAGTCTTCCTTCGAGTATAATGGTCGGTGTCCTTCAACCATCTAAGTTTAGTACATCAAAAAGATGAGTGTATGGAAAGCTGGTATAGAAGACATAGATTGTCAAAGTTACATAACCTGCTTGACATAAACATACATTATGTTTCTTGTTGAAATGAGTCACGTGACAAAAGATACAGTACATCGACAAATAAGAAAAAAATTTATGATACAAAAGCAGATCAACGAGTGTATAATGGTAAAATCCCAACAGTCCAAATAATGGCATGATGAACAGGATTATTTTGTATATATTTAAATCCATCAAAGATGTACTGAATTAAAAGCAAATTCACACTAGAATCTGAAATCTTGGATTCTTGATGTCTCCAAATACCAATGAGACATTGCAAGGCTACTCTAAAGAAAACAAGGAACCACAGAACTACTATAATGGGTATTTTGCTTCATTCAAGTATATGTGCTATGAATCAATCAAACCGATCAAATTAAGTTCCAAACAGAATCTACATATATTTCTGCAGACATGCTAATTAGTGTTTATTCTCTAGCATAGTTTATAGAGTTTGATTATACAGTGATACAATCGTCAAACAAACAAAAATGGCTTTCGACCTAACATTTTTAAGCGATTAAGGTCCATCACCTCTTGTAGAATCAAAGCGAATGAGAAAACATCCACTTTGGTGTCATACTCCTCATTTTTGAAAACCTCGGGAGCCACATACCGACCTGTCAACATTGAAATAATTAATCACAGAATCATCCATTAATACCGACCAGTCAACACAAATAATATTTCACAGAATCAGTCATGTATTTACTATATATTTCTAACTTAAAGAATTATTAGTTATAGGTGAATATATTAGTAGACGTTTATGTGCATAGATACACAAGTATGGAGCCTTGTTTCACAAGGTCCCTCCCTGGAGTTGAACCAATGACCAAAATGAATCCTATACATACTTGACGTTTCCAAAATTATATGGTCCTAACCCTCAACTTGAAGTTGTTTCAAGAAAGAATCTTCAGAGAGCCGCAAACTCACAAGAAGTATCTTGACAACTAAGAGGCATATCTTCTTTAACTCTGTTTGCAACTTTCAGAAGCTTGCTAACGCCAAAATCCGCAACCTTCAGATGTCCAGAATCATCCATCAAGATATTTCTGTTTTATAGTAGAAAAAACTAAGAACAAATTCTTTGAGAAACTAGAACAACACAATGGAACTATGTCAACAAGCATCCTAATATTCAAGTAAAATAAGTAGAAAAGTTAAAAGGAAAAACTTACGAAGGCTCAAGATCACGGTGAATAATCGCCTCAGGTTTATGTTCATGTAGATAGTTCATTCCCCTGCATAAAAAAATTTGTGAGATAACAGTGTGGCTCTAAATTATATGATAAGGAAGTTAGCATCAACATAATATAGCCCAGGCTTGACAGAGTTAGTTTAGTACATTTTCACGAGACTTATAACTCAACGCATTGTGCGTAAGTGTATAGAACATCTCTTGTAGATGTCACAGAAAATTCCAAATCATGATGATTTCTCTACACGACCATGTTTTTCGCATTTAAGAATAATTTTCTCAGTAAAATATTGTGTTCTCATTTATTGTTTTCCTTCAAATTTCAATTGTTGCTACGAAGTTTCCTATGACAAAATTTAGCTATACATGACTAGAACTTTCAACTGTTACATCCGCATCCTAATTTTAGCCAAGTTCTATGAAAAAAATTTCATATGCCAATTTTAACCATTATCCTAAGTGATAAAAGCTGAAATAAAAAAATATAAAAGAACCCATGTTCTCAACTTCATTCCAATTAGAAGAGATGAAATGAGAATCAGCAGAATGTCTATATACTTTTGCATCCCAGGAGTCTGTAAGAAAAGACATTATTAAAGAAACTCCGAAACACACTAAACCTTGCAATGTCCATAGCGAATCTGAGAGCTGTAACAGGTTTAAGAGCCCCTTTTCTTTTCAAATACTCATGAAGGTCACCCTGAAAATGCAGAGTATATTTATCAGATGCAAGTTTAAGAACAGCTCAGAACAGATAACAAAAATCTCTAAGGACTCTGAGATGATACCCAATATTAATCATGTAATATGTCCAGTACAGTAAAAACCATTTAATAAATAATCAAAGAATTATCAATCAAACAGAAGAAATGGAATCAAAACAAAACTTTGCTAAAAAAAAAGAAACTTCTGAAAGACAGTATCCTAACATAACAAGCGATAAATAAATGCGCATATGAGAAATTCAAGACACTGTAACCAATAATATTCAAAAAAGTTAGTTCATCAGAAAAGTTAACAAGGAAAAAAATCAGAAAATTTAATTCACTGAAGTATTTAGAACAGTTTCTCAGGAAAACCTTTGGTAAGTATTCAGTAACAATCATCATAGGACTACTTTGTGTCACGGCACCAAGAAATTGTACAACATTTGGATGTCTTATTTTCTGAAGCAACGAAAGCTCGTCTCTAAATGCCCGCCTGTAAATTCCAGTAGTTTAGAATATGCTAAATTGAAAAGAACTAAAATAATATGTAATCAATCAAAAAACTCACACTTTGTCTTCATCAGCAATACCCTCCCAAAATGGTTTAACAGCAACTTTTGTCCCACCCCATGAAGCTATTCTGAAGGTTCCCTAAAATATTCCATGAAAAACGTGAATAAAACTTCAGCTTTGAGTACCAATGAAATGAAAACAAACTGACAACTCTTATACGCTGTTTAAATTATATTTCTTGAATCTCAACCCATTGCATGTTAGATTTATAAAAACTGAGGCTGGTCAGGTTATTTATCAAGAATTCGACTTGTGAAGGAAATATGCTAAATCTAATGACCAATGTGCCAGATTAACCAAATACCTTGGTTATTTTAACACTGTTTGACAAATCGAGTTCGCTTGGATTAATCTCGTACTCTGGTACCTCGAGGGCATTTTGTACGTGCATTGGAGCAGGAGTAATCTGATGAAAACACAGCAATCAATTAACCCCAAAAACAGAGGCCACTAAAGAGAAAAACCAGCTAGCAGTTTCAAAAAATTCTTGATGCATGAAAAAAATTGTAAATAAAAGCACTTACCAAGCGCTTAGCACCAGATTTCTCCAACAATCTGATCACATCATAACTCCTATAATGTGTTGCATCTGCAAGAGGCTGTTGAGACAAGAATAGTGCCATACTTGAGATACAGAAATGTAAATATACAACAAAGATGTTGCAAGTCACACTTGAGGACTAGGACATTTCATGTTGTACAAGGTTCATCACTCAAGAATCTTCAGAGATATATGTACATAGAAAATACAATGAGACTAATGAACTCTATATTACTAAGAATTTGGCTAAAGGTAATAGTTAACCAAGAATAGAAAGCAGGAACAGGTTCCATGATAGAAACCTATCAGCACAAAGAAAAAAAGTCAACTTGTATAGTCTCCGAGTCGAGCCATACCGTGCTTCCCCATCGATCTTTAGGGTCCAACTGTGCCCCGTTATCTATCAACAACTTGGCAACGTCATGGTTTCCCTGGCAAGCAGCAACATGAAGAGCAGTCCGATAATCGATATCTCTGAAATTAACATCCGCTCCAGAATCTAAAAGCTCTTTGATTCCTTCTAATTCACCCTCATTAGCCAAGAACATCAGCCTCAACCCAGGATCAATGTTACTCACATCTCCAAAATCATGCTCGCCATCCGCATCATCCTGGCTCTCCGAGTCCCGCTCTGGAGCCAAGGACGACTGCTTCAACAGTGTAAATCTCACAGGCATACCGGATTCCATTGGGAAAAATCCAATAAAGAACTCCTCTTCACAAGGAAATTTCAATTATCGAGATGATATCAGTTATGATCACTGCCGAACTCAGATCTGTAAATTGCAATCACGAATAACTTTGTATTAGATATTAATCATCGAGTCTTTTAATAATTGGTATCAACAAACTTTCAAGAAAAATGGTGGCTGGCGCAGTATTTGCATTTTCAAATGCATAGAAGGAAGGCTATACAACGCAAAACAAAATTAACCGCGAATATCACAAATAAATAAAACTGGAAGATAAACTAATCGAGCAAAGACCAAAACCTGGAGAAATCGTCAATAATCCGCCTTGAATGACTGAATGAAAATTCAAACCCACCCTCAATTTTTGGAATCAACAGTTGAATAGAAAATCATGGATACTTGAGGACTGAATCCTAAACTATGATGTAGGTAAGCTTTCGCGTACGGTGAAACTTATGGTCAAGATCGGAGAGTTATACACAAGACTTAAGCAAACGTTCAAAACCCACGAAGTACTTCTACTAATCACTCTTGAATATATAATGAACTAGTGGCAGCCTTCGAGTTCGAGTTCCAGTATGGAGACCAGGTAGACGTTGACAAATGAGAATATAAGGAAGGAGAGTGGATTTGACGCGGTAAAAATGGGCGCGTGGACAGTTGTGCTTGGCGGCGTGCTTTCTTTGAAATTTTCCGATATATCCTTCCCGGAATTTTTTGCCTTTTCTTTGCAAATTTAATTAACATCCACGCCATCATCATATATTACTATATTGTATAATGATAACATATGATATGCTAAAATAATTATTAATAACTGATGTCAATCAGATTATACATTATGTATATATATAACAAAATAGAAAATGACTAATATGATACAACTTATATTTTGAATGATTAAATGCATTTAGGTCTTACTTATACAATTAGAATTTTAATTTTATTATATTTTTTTTCCCAGTTGTATGTACATAATCGATCGCTATCCTTCCACCGACTTCCAAGGCTTTTGTCAACCGTCACGAAATGAAATGATAACTTTCATAAGATGGCTAGAATTTGTAGATCCAAGATTCTTTAAACACCATTAATTATAGATGAATAAATATAATGATTGTTTTTTAAATAACAGACTTACATGAAGTTTATTTCTCTATATTTTTTTAAAAATTTCATAGAGTTTCTAAATAATTACACAATTCTGTAGCTTTATTTGAAAATTCTAGACTTTTGCAAACATTTTCGTAGAATTTTGTGAAAATTTATGTGGTCAGAGGTGTCAAGAGAAGAAGCATGTGCCATACAGCCGATAAGATCTGGTAATTGCAAATCTGGTGTCCTCTTATCACCATGTTCCGACTCCTTGGGAACACCCTAGCTAGTGAGGCTGCTTTTCTCCTGGCTCGTTTCGTGCCTGTAAATAGTGAAATCGGCAGTAAACTAGCCAAGGATGGTGCATCCACAACCTTCTCTGTGGTAGTCGCAACGCCCCCTCTACATAACTCGAGCAATTCCACCACAGCGTTTTCTTTACCCCTTGCAGTGCCACGTCGAATCATAGCAATCAGCCCGAAGATCGCCCTCTCCTCATTTGCTACAGCTTCAGCCCATATTGGCTGTCTAACAATCAGGGCTAATGCACCTGCTGCTGCTTCACACACCCCTTCATCTCCTAGTGCGTCAACCAGCACGTTTATGGACCCTGAGTCTATCATTCTTGCGCAACTCTCGGAGTGAGTTGCTAGGTTTCACAAAGCGGTAACCGCGTCTTTTTTACCTCTGGGAGTTCCATTTCTCGACAGTCCAGCCAAGGTTTCTCGGCTATATGTTTCTTGAATTAATGAGCAGCAGAGAGGCTGAACAATGTTGCAGCGGCATTCTCCCTGGCCTCCGTTGTGTGCCCGAATCTCACAACTTCAACGATTGCACCTAACACCCTTCCACATCCATGATTCTGATCTTATCTTGTCATAGATAGATAAGTTCAGAATTGCAGTTACGGAGTTCTCTTGTGCAACAGCATCCGAAGACGAAAGTAGCATTTTCAGAAGCACCAGCCTCATCTATGCAACCCCGACTCTCCTTCCCCGTTTTCGCCAGCAGTCTAATCTCCAAGCGTCCCATTTGCGAGTTGTTCCACCAGTAGGCCCACTGTGGCTTTTGTAGCTTCGGTAACAGCTTTACTCCGTGAAGCAGCCACAGCACTCCCAGAAGAGGAATCTGCATTCTCGAGTGGATCATATGGAATACCATTAGCCATGCATGATGCACCACCGTAGAATCAGATTCCTCAGAGACCTACTCGGCACCAACCGAGTATGGACAAGCGCCTGTCCAGTCTTGGGACAAGTACAATGTCCTTCCATCCATCTCGAAATCGATTTACGATCGTACGTCTGGCCAGTTGATATTACCACTGGATCCTTCATCATTTCAAGTGATATTGGGCAACAGAAATCATTCGGGATCGTTGTCAATGTTTCAGAAATTCATTTGATATCAAGCCTTCCTTTGTTCTCTTGTCCCACCTTCCCAATTCCCCCTCATCATCTTCAAATCCAAATAGCAAGAACCTACTGTACCGCATCAAAGCCACGAATCCATTAAGAATGGATTTTGCAGGTTCAACGTCCCCTTCGTGATTAACAATATGCTCCTCCAAGAACTCAATCTCAACTCTACAACCTCTTACATTACGAGTCATCAACTTATCTACGAAAAAGGAGTACTGGGTATCCGACCCTCTTCAAATTCATTCAATAATAATAAAATTTCGACCTCAACAATCTGCTCATATATGAACCATTAACTCTCCAAAATGTGAGCTGGGTCTGAGTGAAAAATATATGAAGAGTTTTTGATATCTAAAAGGTATTATCTAATTTTTTCTAGTGAAAATATGGAGAGTTTTTATATCTAAAAGTTTCACTAATTTGAAATAAATTATATTAAGTTTTTTAAGATGTCGCAACAACAACTTACCTTTTTTCCTCCCCTAAAGTTGCAATTCCTTTAAATAATGGTAAATTAATTATTTGTATTAGAATGCTATATTATAAATTTTTATTTAATAAAAAAATTTAATTATTAAATAGATTTATGGCTCTTGCTTCAGAACGGACATCACCCACTAAAATCTCCAAATTCATGTAATAATAAAATAATCAAATAATGTCTGATTTCGGGGAAACGTGGTTCGTTTTTATGGACTCTAGCCCCGAAAGCGGTTTCGAACTTCCACGTCAGCTCCCATCTCGTATATTTTTTAATTTTCCATTTATTTATTCAACTTCCGAGAACCCCCACAAGCTTCCACAATTCTCAACTTGGCTGATTGATCAACTTCCAATTCCTCCCATTTTTCAAATTCCACACGGCGGAGGAAAGGGGAAACCTTGAGTAACTGCCGGATAAGCAGCCATGAATGTGTTTAGATTTGCGGGTGACATGACGCATCTGATTAGTATTTTGGTCCTCCTCCTTAAAATCTATGCCACCAAATCGTGCTCAGGTTGGTATCTCCGATCAACTTATTTGTTTTTTGCACAATCTGATTGGTACATGAGTGTGTGAATTTATGTTCTAGCTATCACGAGTTGATTAATCCGCAATGCGGTGTGAATTTTGGTTTCGCTTCGTTGTGCTTAGTTTCTCCTCCGTCGGTGGTATGAACTTTATATGGTAAAGCTTTCATACTCTGTTACTTCATATGCGTATCCTGTGGTAGGTTTTGAAATTTTCCAAAGTTTTTTGTCCCGCTGCTTTGCATCGTTTTAATAACTTTTTGATGTTTTGCGGTCGGAGTGACCTGGATCTGTATAGAGTTTTTTAATTCCTTTTTATTTAGAGTCAATCTCGATAACAGAATTTTCTCTCATTTGTTTTACCGAGAGTCTGTGACTTTGTATTCTGTTTTCGCATACGGCATACACCAAGATTTTGTTTTTCTTCCAGTGTCCAAGGATTTTCTTCCTCACTCATATTTATGTTTCTCCTTCAATCGAGCTGCACCACTTCACTGTCATTATGAGTGTCTGTAAATGCCAAGTAACTGTTATCGTTATCCATTAACACAAGTATTGACTGGTTGCTGTTCAGTCTTACCTGTTGATGTGACCAAGAATTGTTTGTGTGAGATAACTTTTTGTAATCCTCATCTGGTGATGTGAAATCAATAAAACATTTGCATTCTTGTTGAGATCCATTCAGTTGAGCAAGTGTCTACCAATAAAAAATGTGTAGTTTATGGGTTAATAAGTTATACCCCTGAATTGCACATGGCCCATCCCGTGAAATCTAAAGATTGCATTTTTTTCTTTCATTAATTGTTTACTTTTATTGTATAGATGTCTATTTCATAAGAAACAATGTATGCAGTAGTTGTATATGGTGCAATTGTTCCTTGAACTGGTGAAACTTTAAATTGTGATGTATTGTATATTGCGACTTATTTATCTTTAATATGAGATGAAAGATTAAATTTTGATGTATTGCTTAGTGTGACTTATTTAGCTTTAACATGGGATGGTGTGAGATTAATGGTCATTTATGCTCTCAGGAATTTCATTAAGGACGCAGGAACTGTATACAATTGTGTTCTTGGCTCGGTATCTGGATTTGTTTACAGATTTTATTTCATTGTACAACACTGTGATGAAGCTGGTGTTCGTGGGAAGCTCTTTGGCAATCGTGTATTGCATGAGGTTTCACCCTACTGTGCGGCGTTCCTATGACCGTGAACTTGACAACTTTAGGCATTATTTACTTGTTGTAGTGTGTTTTCTCTTGGCACTTTTTGTTCATGAGAAGTTCGCATTTCAAGAGGTTAGATCATCTCCGCATCGTTTTCAGATCTTGATTAGCTGATGTTTTTTGAAGTAAATAACATGCATTTAGCATATGGTTTTTGTATTAAGTGCTTCAATAAGCTATGTCTACATCTGTGAGAATGGCCTAAACTTTAATCTTCTGTTCCCTGATTTCATACTTGTCCACTCCTGTCACTGAAACTGGTTGCCTAAATGTCATTCTCATGATCTGACTTGGTAAATAAGGAGTCTTCCCTCTTTATGTGGTTTGAGAATTTCACTCTGCACAACTGTAACATGGTGTTGAAAAAGTTTAAGTTTTGCAAATATAAAGATATTACCTTTCATTGGTTGTTGCCGAACCTGATGCCCTTTGTGTAGTAGATCAGAAAACATTCATCTAGCTGACTTTATGTCGACACAAACCCTCTTGGCTCTAGGTATTTGGTAGCTGTGGCTAGCGTTTGTTATCTATTTCTTTGGGACACAAATTATCGGTCCTTGTTAACTTGGCATCACAAAAAAAAATTTCCCTTTGGGATGACACTCTAGTGCAAGGCTTTTAATGAGTCTTTTTTATTTAAGTGCCGCTGGATATTTCTTTGTGCTGTGTTAGACTTTATTAGGCATTTTTTGAAATTGGTAAAAGTTTTTTTTCGTGTTTGTACTTCTTGCTTTTGTGATTGCAGTTTCATTTTTGTTGTTGATTTTGGTTAAAACTGGTCCAGTTATTTATTAGGAATTTTTTGAAATTGGTTAACTTTTTTTTTCGTGTTTTTACTTTTTACTTTTGTGATTGCAGTTTGATTTCTGTTGTTGATTTTGGATATAACTGTTCCAGATATTTTGGGCATTTTCGATTTACTTGGAGGCTGTTGCAATTCTACCACAGTTGGTTCTCTTGCAAAGAAGTGGTAATGTGGACAATCTGACAGGACAATATGTTTTTTTTCTCGGGTAATTTCAATTTTCTATTTTACTGGTCGCCGAATTTGCTTGGGGACTTTCGAATGTTAAATCGGATCATGTCCTGTCTATTTTCTCGCGTATTTAAACTGTTTCCCATATCTACGGATCAAATGCTTATCACATTTCGCAATTGACTGGCTGGGGACCCTTCATTTTTTTATGTTCAGTGCCTATCGAGCATTATATATCTTGAACTGGGTATACCGCTACTTCACTGAGCAGCATTTCACGCGATGGATATGTAAGTCACGGTTATAAATCTGTTGGATGACTTTTTGATCGGCGCTGATTAGTAACAATCTCTTCTTTTGCCAGCCTGCGTCTCTGGGCTTGTCCAAACAGCTCTATATGCAGACTTTTTCTACTATTACTTCATCAGGTGATGACCCCCTATCTAAAATATAGCTCTCAGGCATCAGTAGTATCTAACTTGCTCCCATCATTTAAGAGTCTACGTTATTGCAGCTGGAAAAGCAACGTGAAACTGAAGTTGCCAGCCTGATACAAACGAGATTGCATATGACATACATATAGATTCATCTTCTTACCATTGAAGCAATGTATCGATGAAATGAGCCTCGCTTATGACAAAGAGTCGAGTCGAGTCTTCCATATTTAATCGAGAGACTTGCTTTCCCAGCTTGGTACATACAGCCTGTGTGATATACTGAAAAAGCTATGCTTGTTCGATACATGTAAGTTGACCAAGTTTCAGCTGTGCATATTTATAACTTCACACATATGGTTTATGTGTTTGGATATATAAAGAGTTTGATTTTAGTCTTGTGCAGAGTAAAAGGTGATGGTTACAAATGTATTACCGGTATTAGATAAAATATTGCGCATACTTAAATACTCTGTAATTGTGGAAAATTTTTGCAAATTTTTTTCTATATTCAATATTGCACAACTTAAATCACTTTATAATTGTTGAAAATATTGGGACCTTTTCTTTTCTAACCCCTGTATCTTTCGGTTAGTTGCATGACTTATGTACATACTATTCGGGAAAGCCCAGCCCAAATATTTGCAACATAAAATTCGACTGTGTTAATGCCAGATGCCCGAATCTCGACTAATCACATGTACTGTATTGCTGTTCACTCTTTCTGCAAAATTTATAATAATTTCATTTGGATTACGATATGTTAGACGAATTATTTAATCAAATAAAATTTAATGCATATGCCAGCAACACAATATTAGAAATGTGATTATAACAGAAATTCACATAAGAGGATCAACAAGAAAATCATGATTAAATAAAACCGAAGGTATAAGAACAAAAATTGACTTATTGTGATAACTTGAAATTTTAAAAATGCTATTCAATTAAATTCTTAGTTTATCATTTTTTTTATTCTCGTGAATGATCAAGGTATTAAATTCTTAATTAAATTCATAAAATAAGTAGTCATTATGTAGTCAATTAATGCATAATTATGATGATAAAGTGGTGATTAATTGTCATAAAAGGTGACCCTTTCAAATTCTCCAACCTTTCCTATATATAGCATCCTTAAAAGATGAAGATATTCACTCTATAACATCAAGAAATCTTGAGATTTTCGTGCAAGAGGTTGCACCATTTCGAAAACAAGAGGTTGAAGTTTTGAACATTCCAGCAACAATCTGAAATCCTATTGTCCTGAACCTATTGTCACTGCTCCGTTGCTTAGAATCCGATCTCCATCGTCCAGAATTTGCTTCTCTATGTTCTGAATACTAGGTAAAAATCTCATTTCAATCCAACGGGTAAATTTCCGTATATCAAATTCGCAAGAATGCTGCACAGATTACATGTGAGGAAACTGTAGCTTCTGTTTATCATCATAAACTGATTTCAAACGACCTCGATTTCCGATCTCCACTGTTCAAATGTTACTCTGTTATGTCCTGAATACGGTGTCAAAATATCATTTAAATCCAACGGTTAGAGTTTTGTAAAACTCCTTTTCAATAATATTATACAGATTTCATACGAGAAATTTGTAGCTCTTGTACGATAAAACGGTTACAAATTTCCTCGAAAGAAGATCTTGACCGTTCAAAAGTTATTTCATTATGTTTCATATATTCTATTCAAATTTTATCATGATCCAAATGTTAGATTTTACCGAAATACCTTTTCAATTCTACTGTACCGACTATTTACGACAAAACCATAGCTTCGATTCACGTCCCGATATGGATTCAAATGACTTACAAATCCGATCTTTTCCGTTCACAATTTCTTTTTCTCCTTTTGTGAACAAGACAACCAACTTTAGACCTAATCCGACAGTTCCGTATACCGAAGACGCTTATGAAATATCGATGATTTTCATAAGTATGCTACATCTGAAAATCTCTATATTCGTGATCCACTTCAAGTAGCAACCAGATACGGAATCAAGCATTGCCATCGTATTCTCATGTTTGAGCGCTGTAACGCCCCAAAATCCTTAGGACCATATTTATGCATTTCATAAATCATATGGGCCATTTTGGCAATTTATAATTATCATGTATCTGCTGAATTGTTCATTCCAGCAGGTAAGATTGCGCTGCAGCTGATTTCAGCAGGTAACTCCAAAGAGCAATGCACAAGTTGGTTTGAAATTGATTGTAAAATGATTTAAGGAGGTGAAATGATTTCTTTAAAAGAAGGTTTGGTGTTTTACAAATTAAAACAATATGAAGGGAATTTTACTAACTTTTAG
>KQ990520.1:36878-49460 GCA_001598015.1 Dorcoceras hygrometricum
AGTCATTTTGATCAAAGTGCAACACGGACCAAATAGAACTTATATGCCATGATCAACTGAAAATGGAATTGAAAGAAATGAGAAACTGGACTATCTTCCCCTGTTTCTACCATTGATATGTTTATGAAAATGATACAGTATATTTGAAGTTCCTTAACATATGCATTGTACAGATGTCTGCCTGCGTTTTATGAAATTGTTACTACTCAGATTTTACTTGCTGAGCCTTTAGGCTCACTAGCTTTTAAAATGGTGCAGGTACGACAGCTGAAGGAGGAACAGCAGGTGGATCTTGAATCAGCAGATGGGTGGCGTTGTGTTTATCCAAGGCCTACGTTTTCCGTGTCATAGTTATATTGTTTTGGTTAGGATATGCTGTATTAATTCAGTAGCAATGGTTGTATATTTATCTCAAATAACAGCTGTTGAAATCCGCAATTGCAAGGTTATATGAAATACCCTGTTTTCCGCATAAGTTTTAGCAGTAGCGCGCATATTTGAGTATCTGCTGATCTTCGAAATTGTATTGTGTTTTGTTTCTTGTTGGGTTATAAGGAATACAGCTTATAACAAATTATCTTTTAGCCCTTCTTTTATTCGAAAATTTTGTTTACCCCATTTCTCGTGGCCCCATTGGGTTTGGGTGTCACATGAGCAGTAATCAGGTAAGTGGGCTTTTGTTAAATATATTCGTTTCAAATATTATATATATTATTCATGCTAAGCTCTGTTTTGAATTATTGTTTGAGCACTTGTTTTGTATCCCATTCCGTTTCGTGTCAAGTTCATGATATGAATTATGCTCTGTTTTAGCACTGATATTTTTGTCGTAATATGGATCTACGGAATATTTCGCACTCTGAGTTACGTGGTGTAATTATATGGACTCGACCCCTTAGAGGAGTAAAAATCAGGGACTGGTCAGTAAATCATAGAAACGAAGTAATTATTAGTGCTACCTGTTATGCCATGCTCTGTTCTGTTTATGCTCTATTCTGAAATCTGTTATTCAGTATATGTATATTTGTTATGCTCGAATGGTATCCCCAACTTGCTGAGTGTTTCCCCAAACACTCACCCCTTACTTCTCCCACCCAAATAAAAATGAAGATCAAGTTGAAGAGGACGAACAAGAGATGTTTTGGGCTGGTGAAGACTTAGTATTGGTTAATGTAAATTTCGCTCCGCAAACTTTGATTTTCAGTTGTAAAGACGATCATTTTGATTATGTAATAGACTAGTTTTGAGCTGCACTATGAGGCTTGATATTTTGTAATGAACAATTATTAAATATCGCAGGTGTTCACCTCTAGGCCCGTTCTCGGGACGTAACACTTGTACCCAAAGCGGGCAATGCCTTAACATTGAGCAAATATATGTGAATGAGCCACAAGGCCGTGGCAGCTCTTAGAAGATTCGTGAGAAGCTCTCAGGGCTATTGATGTTAGGGATGTCAATGGGTCGGGTTTATTTGGAATCCATATCCTTCATCGGTTCATCATACCATTACTTATTTTATCCTCGTGTCCATCGAATTTTCAAATTATATGTCCATCTCCATAACCGTCCGAAGATTTATATCCACACACTATCCAATGTTATTATCACCTACAATTGTTTTTTTTAAAAAAAAAAATTTTGGTTAGTTTTAATAAAGATATGAATATTGCCAAATTCTGAATATTATAATCATAAAGATCAAAGATAAAAAGTAAGCAATTACTAATAACAAAGTTACAGAAATATCTTATCTACCATAGATATAGAAACTAGTATAATCTCTATGCCAATATTTTTCTTAAAATTGAACCGGTTATCTTCATTCATTTGAACATATTGAAGTTCATATCACATGCAAAAAAAAAAAAACGTGAATAACAATCACACGCGGTGCATGCACATACACACATATACTTATATTGATTGAATCGTGTATTCCGATCGATATGGGTAGGATTTCTACCAAATCTGTCTTTCAAAATCCTCATACCCAATAACCATTTATCTGATCGGGCTTAAAAGTCCCTATATACCCTCCTCCTTTGTTCGGGTCAAGTGTCGGATCATCCATCGAATTCAGAGGAAATTACTGTTCCGTTCTTGCTATCTTCCACAGATACAATCCAAACATAGTGACCTTGAGTGATCTATTATCACATGGAAATACGAAAGGAGGTGGTGTAACTTCATTCTATGGAAAACCAAAAAACAAAAGATTGTGCCTACTGGAAAATATCTTACAATTGTATATAATATATGACTTCCAATGTTCTACAAAATCGTGAAATACACGGCGAGATTTATTTGGAGCCACCACCTCCTCCGTTCATGCCAGAGAGACGGCGACCGATCAGCTTTTCATCAACAGAAACAGCGTGACCTTTCTTGCTGGGCGTCGATGCTGGAACCCGACCCCTCGGCAGCGCCTGAAGTTACAGCACGTCTGCTCTATAAGGAACCTTATCTATCAAAAGCTTCCGAGCCCGATATCAGAGAAGAAAAAATTATTAACAGAACCAAGAAACTCATCCCTTTTCTAGCCATGTAAGGTTTACAGATTCGTTCAAAAATGTTCATCTGAAACTTATGTCTAGTTCATAAATGTTTCTAAATAAGTTTGACGATAGATCAACAAGTCTGCCACTAATGTGATTATGGGAGAGATTTAAAGATCCCAACCTTGGAAGAGAATCCAAAAGCCCTGCAGGTAATTCATCTGAAATATTTGCAGCAGAGAGATCAAGGTCAGAAACATTACTTTGAGTATAAACCCATGTCGGAAAACGAGGTCCCCCCAGGTTACAACCAGCAAGGTTTAGATAATCCAAATGGAAAGGAGGGTTCCAGTCATGACTGAAGTTGAAGATCAATGAATTGTAAGACAAGTCCAATATTTTTAAGCTGCGGAGATTGGAGAGATGAGACTCGGATATTTCCCCTTCCAGTGAATCAAAAGAAACTCTCAGAGCTTCAAGTTTTGAGAGTTCCCCTTCCAGTGAATCAAAAGGTTCTATACACGTACTTGATCAATTCTGAACGCATCTTACATGTGATTATCAAACAACTAAGGTAATAATACCAAGAAAGATGTGTTTCCTACCACCCAAAAAAGATCTCGAATTCATGTTAAATAAACTTTTATAAAGACAAAGCACAAGTTAGCCAAATGAGAAACATCACATGTATTTCGATCCAATCTCAATACACATGAGTAATCATCAAATGTTGTTTCAATATCATGCTATCCATGTCCACTCCAATCTCACTACACATGAAGCAGTGCCACTTAGTTATATACAAGTTGCTACTGCACTGGATGAAACAAATTTTCATAATCAGGTAAAGAAGACTTTAATCTTTTGCAAGTTGATTCACATAAAGCCTTAGAACCCATACAAACTATTTATGACCACATACTCGCAATCTCAGTCATCACAAGTCCAATTACAAACACAAACTTATCACAACATTGATTTTGTCAGGATTGGTAGTGCTTTCTTATTGTTATAAGTTGGAACCAATTATCAACTGATTGTACCATTTTGATAGAATTGTAGAAATAAAGAACAAAAACATATATGTAAATTTGCAACAAAACTAGGAATGTCAAATTGGCCGAAATTCTCTGGAGTTGCCAGGCAGCGTCAAATAAAGTAATTTCTTTGCTTTGATTCATTCAAACTCTACAATAGATTCTAAAAAGCCAAAAAAAAAAACACAAAGGCAAATGCAATCCCTTGCCAGAATACTAGAATTTTTAACACGAGACGGCACAAACATTCAAACTCAATCAATAACACTGATACTCACCTTTCAACCGCCAACTCCAACCAAAAAATAAAATAACTTTGCAAAAGAGGGTCCATAGTCAATAATACATAAACCAAGTTTAAACACAAACAAAGGCAAAAAGATCTCCTCACAACAGAAAATGAATACCCAATTAGACGAAATTAGATTATCATCACTGGAAGTTGCACCATAGAGAAATAAGAACTATCACCAGAAAGCGCATAGAAGAACACAAGATGGTTGACTGGAGTGTACAAAAATTATTAACATGATTCAAGTGCACTTGACACACACAAAAAAAGACAACAAAATTCAAACATCAAACCCCTCTTGTGAAAAAATGAAGTTATAGCTTGGCAGGATGAAACCCGACAATTAGTAGTAAAGTTGAACCTTTGATTCACTTTCAACCATGAAAGAGTAAAACTCATCTCAACAAGGTAAGATTCAGTTTAAAGAGACATTCAAGCAACCGCAGATTATAACCATATAAAAACAAAGCAACAAGATCCAAATACTATCTACCAATATCCAAAATCTGAAAAAAATTATTTAAGCCACAAAAGAAAATAAAATCATCACTTAGGTGGGCCGGGGAAAGCAGGTGGCACCGGAGGAGCACCAAGGAGGGAGTTTTGCTGGAGCTCAAGCTCGTTGAACTGCGCCTCGCGCTCCATCTCAATAATCAGAGGAAGTCCCAGCACGATGAAGGTGGTGGCGACAATCCACGCCGCCTTGCCTGTGCTTTTCAGGAGGCGCTTCGTGACGTAGGAGGCATCGGAAGCGGCGGCCTTTCCCTTCTTCGCGAGCGACGAATTGGAGATACGGGATAGTACGCCGTCGCTGCTGCTCTTGCTTCCGCGAGAAGTCATTGCTAGCGATTGATTGTGAAGAAAGGGGATTAGGGTTTAAGAATTGAGCTCAAACAAATAATAAGTTAAACCGAAAGGTTTTATAACAGTTTAGTTTTGTATAAAATATAGTATTTCAATTATATATCTATTTTTGTAAGGCAATTTCATTGTGATCACAAATCAATTTGAAAGGATAGGCCACCATTTTATGCTACCACCTAGGATATGTTTATTTATTTTATATTGTATTATAATAAAATTTTCAGCAATTGAAGGGAACATTGTTAATTTTTATGCTACTTCTGTTTATGAACCGCCGGGTCAAAGCTAATTAAGGTGGGGACGACTAAGGTTGGCCGCGCCGCCGGACGGAGAACTTAGCAATTTAATTGAATTCATGCCCACCGTCTAAATATAATAATAATGAAAAATTATAAATTTGACAAGAGTTCCCATATTGCCTCATGTTTAATTGTGTGAAAGTTTGGTTAATACAAATGTATTTTGCCAAATTTAGCGCCGCATTGGTACGCTCAAGTCTGAACACATAAAATTAAATAAATAAGTTGAATTATCGTTTAAATTTTTTAATACTATCATATTATATATATTATAAATAAGCTTTGATAATTGTAACTCTTACATTCAATCTAAGCCGATCATCTCTTGATATAAAAGCTTATATACAACGGTTCCGATCCAGCTGGCTAATCAGGTACTCTATGCTGCGATGTTTGTACCCAAGATCGATAGTTGTCCCCCAACTTCCTTTACGAAAATGAAATGGATATCCCAAATTAACTGGGACATTTATACCATACTATTTCTTGGTTGTTTATGGCAATTGAATGACGTTCTTTCCTTGAACTATGGATATAAATAATCTTGACACCATTTGGAGACAATTATGTACCAACTTGTGTGCTTTTCAATGGATATTATATAACGACAAACAGACATCTCATGAGTCATATTTCGTAAGATGAATTGTACCACGCAAAAGTATTAATTTTTAACCACAAATATGACTAATTAAAAAATATTATTTTTTATTTTAAATTAGTACTATTAACATTGATCCGATCCATAAAAACATATTAATTTTTATGTCAAAAATATAAAATTTTTCATACTAAAGATATTATAATATGAACTTGGTCGATCTGTCTTACGGCCATAAACGCATGAGACTGTTTCACACTAGACTTATTCTTATATAATATCTGAGGGTTTACTTTGCCAATTTTGAAATTTTTTGTTTGTGAAAATGACACGACAGATACGTATACATGAACTTTGGTCCAAGTGGAAAAAGGAGACGTCTTTAAGGTGGGATTACCGCTGGCTAGACTCTTGCCAGTTCTGAGAGAATTATATATGCTTGGGACTTCATCCAGGGTGGTCGTGATAATGTAGCCATAAAAATTTTTCTTGAATCCACAATCAATTTTGAGGCTGTCATTTGCTATTGCATTCGAGCTCTCATTTATCAATCGAGAATATTAGCATGAGAACATGTGTTCATATAACTCTTTAAATCTTAGGCACTTTCAAAATACAATGATGGCCGCCAAGTGATAATGGATACTGAATTGATCCTCTTGTAGCATTGCTATCATGCCCCATGCCCTTGAACAAATTGTGGTAATACAACAAGCTTCTCGAGCGACTATTGTGCGACTTGCGCGTATCGTGATCGTTTTGAATTTATGTATGGTTAATTCATGCTGCTAGAAGAATTCATTACAGTTTTGGCTTAGAAACTGGCATATGTTAGCTAGGCAAGGGCGACTCGGCAGAGGCCGAAGGCAAGCTTGGTTCATAGCCCTCTCTTTACATAAAAAAAGGGCATATGTAAACTGCAGGTTATGAAAACAAATATGCCTATAATAAGTTTCTCACCACCCCACCAGAAAAAAAGTAATTTCTTCTACATTGGAATCCACATTACTATTCCCTTGGTCACATCCTCGTCTGTTGATGGATCACAAATTTGACTAGATTCCATATTCTGACGCATAATACTAATATAATTGATATGGACAAATTCACATGAATCATTAATGCACGAAAGTTGGATAATGTACGTATGATCGAAACTTCATGAATTTTTGTTGTTTCCTGTCTACATTCATAATAACTCCCTCGACAAAAGCAATGACACTTTCTCATTTTTAGTACACCCATCTGGAATTTTCTCGACAGAAGTCGAGTGCAGAAGAGTAAACTTTCATTCCTATAAACTCGAACAGCGAGTACATATATTATATTTCAAGTTACGTGTGCCCGCATTCTTGTTCATCAGCATCTCTTTGGAGAACACAAGCATGCCTGCGGAAATTCGCAAAAATCTGTTACATTGATATACCACTGTTTCCTGGAATCACTATTTTTGCAATTTTTGTTGAAGAGAACAAAGAAAAAGGAAATGTAGCGTATGCTGACATTAAAAGAAAGCCTGGATCTTCGTCTCTGATGAGCTTCCAGGGCTCTTCTTAGCTTATCAACCATATCTTGTTCGGTGAAAATCCGGCCCGGTGAGGTTAAGAAAGCGCGTCTTCGCACGGGAGGAGACCACAACCCACTTTGTGTGTAATCAAAGTTGAACTCTGAAACATCATAGAACTTGGAAAGTAGTCTTTCTGATACAGACTTGGACACCAGCTGAATCCTCTGTGAGGAATTGGCCAAGATTTGGGCCGGGGATGAGATTTCAGCGACAGACATTTGATCATGCCTTGTAGGATATGTAGAATGTATAAAATTAATGAAGTGATTTGGATAATAACTAGTTGGGAATCTTGGAGTGAATATAAAAGAGTGGTTTGATTGAGACATTTCTGGATTTTTGCAATCATGGAGTGGACATGGATAGCATGATATTGAATCAACATTTGATGATTACTCATGTGTAATGAGATTGGATCGAAATACATGTGATGTTTCTCATTGGGCTAACTCGTGCTTTGTCTTTATAAAAGTTTATTCAACATGAATTCGAGATCTTTTTTTGGGTGGTACAATTCACATCTTTCTTGGTGTTATTACCTTATTTGTTTGATAATCACATGTAAGATGCGTTATATTTTATCCTTAATTTTGACAATTCTCAGCCATTCAAATTGTTTGGTTTCACACAGCGCAGTGACCTTGGGGTTTCAACTGGTACTGTGACTTGGTCCTCCTTAGTCTGTTTGGTTACATAAGAGAATTCTGGGGTTTGAGAATTATAGTGCTATAGCCTATAGTGTTTGTTTACTTACCAAATCAGCATGCCTTCGAAAATTATATAATCGCTAGACAAATCATGCAATATGCTTTTTATTTCGTGTCAACAAATGTTAGCATTATTTTTTTGTCGACCTTTGTCGTTTGAGTTTCAAATTGTAGGAGCATTGTACTACCATCGGTTCTTACAAATTATTGGTCCCTCAGTTAGCAGAATGTGTGAGCGGTGGTTAATCAAGTTTCAAGAACTTTGTTGTCAACAATTGCAAACCCAATGACTCGCATATTTTGGCACATCTGTTTTAACCAATTGAGTTAAAATTTTCAGTACCGGTTGGAACGCTAACGCAATTGCTAGTCAGTGAAGCATTCATCTCAGGCAAAAGAGTTTGAAAATTACATAAATTAAAATTAGTTTACTGTTATAATTGTGCAATAGAAAAAAATATTATGACAGAAGGAGCACTTGTGACTCAAAAATCTTAATTTCGTGGCCCAAGCACCCACTGTCCCAAAAAGTGCCGTGTGAAGAATCGCTTTTAAAAAATAAAGCTAGTCTTAAATTCCACATAACTAGAAGTGTTTCTTTCAATACATCATAAATCAAACTCACATCCCACCCCGGCCTTGACTAATAAACATTTGTCATGATCATTATTTAACGGTAATTAGCATGACTGATGGTAGCGAACACCAATATAGAAAATAACTTCGAGATTCCTGGTGGAACAAATACATGGATTCAATCTCGTTCTCTTATTCTTGATTAAGTACATTTTCTAATTTCGCTAGTATCTATTAATTTTTCTCAACTTCACTGAAAAAAATACTGACCAGGAAATTATATCAGAGGGTCTTCAACTTATTTGTTTAATGCAGTTGGAAGAAACACAAATCAAAATCACTGTAAACAACATATAAATCTAAAACACCAAGTGATTATCAACGTTCCCCAAAATATTAGGCTAAACATCACCACAGAAAATAGTTTTAACAAAAACACAAACACTAGAAGTAGATATCAGACCTTCAAAATCCATATAACTCTTTTAAGCTGCAATGTTCGAGGATTTATTGAGGATCACACCCTCGTATTTCACTTGGAACCATTTCATTGCATCTTCCTTTGTAACCCTATGCTGAATGCCAACACGAGATTTACACCTTCGACGGCGACCCACACGGTATCCTGGGCGTTCTAAAACAACATAGAAGTCCATACCATAGATACCAGTCGAGGGGTCATACCTGCAACAATAGGTCATGGACAAAACTGAGCAGCAGAGTCTTATATTCAATTTGAACCATCAGCAAGTGATGAAAAACATATTGCAATAGACGACTTATCATCAAACATTTCATACCTAAACCATTGTTCTAGCCAAAAAATCTCATGGAACCATGGTTCGCACTAACGGTCACGGACATTGTCGCGGGGAACTCCGTTCCAGTTCCATTATTGTTTCGCGGAACGGTCACGTCACGGATTTTTTTAAAAAAATATAAAACATATACACTCTTCCCCCTCTTTTTAGTCAGCCCCAAACAAATTGAAACCAAACTCACAACAAGATATTCAAGCGATTCTCCCAAATAATCTCCAATTGGGGAATCCCAGTCATAATTCGGAGCCATGGGTGCCCTGAATCTCACTTTGGTACTCACATCGAAGCTCAAAGCACAGCCCTTTTCGGAAGAACAGCCTCTCTTATCCCCACACAGAGCAAAAAGGAGATGTCCCAACAAGAAGAACCAAACCACGGTACACAGATTAAAGGGTTTCTTTATAGCGGCGGGTGGGGGAGGCTTGAAGGCTTCGGATGGAGTACCCCGGACAGCGACGGCGGCGGGTGGGGGAGGCTTGAGGGCTTCGGATGGATTAAACGTTCTGACCTGGAACTTTGGAACGTTTGCCTACGTTCCCTTTCCGAAACGGCCGGAACGGCCGTTCCGATACCGATCCGGCGAACCATGCATGGAACTAAAAAAATGAAATATGCCCCTTTGAGCAAAGATAATAGATAAGCTGTAACCTTGTGAATACGACTTACTGACATTAGACAGTGCAATATCTCAGTACATAATACCAGTACTTGTCTACACCAAAGAAAAAATTCACACAGTTGTATACCATGGTTTTTAGTTAAGTGTTAAAAGAAAGAGATAAAAGACATCAGACGAAACAATATCAGTCACATGAAATGAATAGAGTAAATTCATTGGTTTAAAAGCAAAAATCCTTCATACTGTCTCAGTGGTTCTAATAGTTTCAAATCTCCACATCTTCACAAACTGTGCTTTCAAATTCTCGGCACCAGTTACCAAAAAAAAACAAAATGGAACGAGATAATATGCATTCTAGCATATGCATGCACTGATCATAGCTTCATAAGCAAACGCCAGAACAATTTGCAGAAGTTAATCAAGCTCTCTGACCATCATCTATTCCAATAATAACTCACCAAAACTGATCCATAGTTGATCCACATGGAAAAAAAAGAAATTTAAGAATTTCAGCCTCAAACTAGAGATAAATGAAATAACACTCACTTGATACCAAGATCAATATGCTCCTGAATACCAAATCCGAAGCATCCAGTTTCACTGAAGTTACGTCTCAACAACTCATACTCTTTCACCTTTAACCCACTCTCCAAAAGTTGCATGGCCTTCTCACCACGAACAGTAACATAGCACGCGATCTTTTCGTTACGCCTAATACCAAATGAACGCACAGTGTACCTCGCTGATTCCCATCAATAACATGGCATACCAATTTTCAGAAATCTTTTTAAAAAGCTAAATGAATCAAACTAGAAGCAGTTAAAGGTAAAGCAGATAATTCAATACCCTTCGAGAAGACCGGTGTCTGACCACTCAACTGTTCCAAAACCTTGACTCACACAAATCAAATGTCAAATTAATCAGTTCAAATTTAATTAGGAATACAAATCACTAGTTCAGAGACATTGGGCAAATGTGTTACCTTGGCGGCGCGTGTCAGGCGATCGCCGCTCTCACCAACAGAGATGTTGAGGACGAGCTTCTGAACTTTTATCTCCCTCATTGGGTTGGACAGCTTCTTCTCTGAAGCCTGCGCATATTCTCAGGGATCAAACTTTGATCAAATTCAGAAACACATAACAAACATGAGAAATTCTTATTCTTAGAACTAAAATGTACCATTGTGAGTATCTCCTCTGTCGCCGCGGAGAGAAAAATGTCCTGGTTTTGCAGTTCTCCTTTTTATGTGTGTGCAAATTAGGGCTTTTGTCGTTCCTTCCGGGCGGGAGCACACTGGTTTGACAAATGTACCCCTAAAAATGAGGAAGCAAAAAATATTTCAAAAACTCATTTCCGTTGCCGGGACTCGAACCCGGGTCTTTCGGGTGAGAGCCGAATATCCTGACCAACTAGACTACAACGGAACTCGATGTCCATTGTCGATATACGTATGTAATATTTGTGTCCTGCCACAGTTAGAGTTATGAATTAGTCGTAATTTGTTCGCAACATGCTAATTTGATCAGTCATAGTTTAAATTTTAGTATGGTGGAAGGTAGGAATATTTTTTATATGGGTTCGATATTAATATCGAGTTAAATTAAAGGAAAGAACTGTATAAAAATTATGATTTCTTGCGGTATATGTAAATTTTGATATTAACTTTAACTTCACGACAACATCGAAACAATCGTTTCAAGCAGAATTCACCTTTTTGTTTTTAATTATTATAGTAGCATCATGTTACCCTCCAGCTTCCTATATCATATCCAAAATCGAGATTGAAAAAACCAAATATGACTTTTAAATTTTCTATTCTCTTCAGTACGTTAACCCCAAACAAACATGTTCCATTCATGAGTTGGGTGCAGGATTCCTTGTCGAATGCAAAGCCTGAGGGAACAGACAGTAACATTCTAAGAGTAGAAGAAGAGCAGCTGTGTGAAAAACTGTACATTGAGGTCGCCTAGCGAAAGAATGAACATGAAAGAAGTTTTAGCAGCATTGACAAAGATCAAGCTCCAGTTTCTCAGGTCTAGTGAATCAGATTGAAACATTTTTGCATGTGTTTATATTGATTGAAAAGAATATGTATATCATGTAATTTCTTGACTTACTATGTCATAATATGAAATCAAATTGAACCCCTAGACTTATGACGTAACAAAAATATGTCTGTCCATTTCTGAACGCAAATCTCATTACGGAAGTGGTGGGCTCTTTCACATGACCTGAGAGTCAACTAGTTGGCCATAGGTGGAGCGTAGCTGAACCAGCAACAATAATGTGAAGAACTCATTTAACTGAACGTATACAGCTGGTACATTGAAGATGGAAACACGTGTTGGAAAATGGGCAAGGCCCAAATTAATTAATCGAGTTATAACCGTCAAATGAAAGTCGAAATCGACTTGAAAACTTGAATCTACATTTCGAGTAGATATTTTTGGAATATTAATTTGCTCAAAACCGATTTTAGGTGAATGAGAAATTAATAAATCAATTAAAGCAATTAAAGCCCATTTATTGGGAATCGTGCAGCTGTCCCACATCGAGAATTGAGCCTGGTCAAACCTTCCTTATATATGACTTCGTATTATGTGTAAATAATTAATACAAGTCGTGATAGACCCAAGAAGGTTCCTCGAGGGAGAGTAAGTGCGAAGCACCTACGAGCTCGCGTCCGCGCCCGCGCCCGAGCCCG
>KQ990520.1:52120-89338 GCA_001598015.1 Dorcoceras hygrometricum
TTGTTGGAAAATGGGCAAGGCCCAAATTAATTAATCGAGTTATAACCGTCCGATTAAAGTCGAAATTGACTTGAAAACTTGAATTTACATTTCGAGTAGATATTTTTGGAATATTAATTTGCTCAAAACCGATTTTAGGTGAATGAGAAATTAATAAATCAATTAAAGCAATTAAAGCTCATTTATTGGGAATCGTGCAGCTGTCCCACATCGGGAATTGAGCCTGGTCAAACCTTCCTTATATATGACTTCGTATTATGTGTAAATAATTAATACAAGTCGTGATAGACCCAAGAAGGTTCCTCGAGGGCGAGTAGGTGCGAAGCACCTACGACCCCGAGCCCGAGCCCGAGCACGCGCCCGCGCCCGAGCCCTCTGTCGCAATGGGCGCTTTGAGGCGCACTTTGCACTTCGCACGTACGCATCGTCGCGAGGAGCATTGAGGAGCTCTTAAATTTATGCTCGAGTGACACGAGATGACTAGGCAGTGACGTGGCTACGATGTGGCCACAGTGGCGGATGAGTGGGCAGTGCCAAGGCTGAATGATATCAACCATTGGATCGGTTATACATTGAAGGGGTGTGATGAATCGCGAAAAGTTGCGATCTGAACCATTGGATGGATTGTGATAAGACACGATCCTGGCCGTTGGTGAAACGATGCAATCTGGAGCGTCTGATCAAGGATCAACGGATGCGATTGGTTCAATCATAGGGTGCATGATGAAGAGTCATGATCCTTCAGAATGGACACAATCTGGACCATTGGATGTAGATCCAATGGCTACGGATCAATTCATTCCTAAGGGTTGTGACTATTCACGAAATGCCCCCTGCCTCTTCATACTCTATAAATAGAACCCCCCAATTCTGAATTCAACACACCAGAAATCCAAGCATTTCTAATCTTCTTCACTTCCATATTCTCTCTACATTCATAGTCCAAAAAAGCATCTGAAAGAGTTCGCTGTTCTCGTAATTTGGTGTGCTCCTATTACGAGAAATTCGTCGTTGTATCTTGAGAAACGATTGCCTATAAACCGTAAGCACCTGGGCGGGGCAAAATCGTTTTAAAGAAATAGTGTTCAACACTATCCTCGACGATCAAAAGTCTGCATTCCAATAAAAGTTCCTACAACACGAACTTTTCTTGTTCTGCTTTCCCTGTCCGTTCTTTGCTCGGCCTTAGACATCAGTACCGATCAATCTGCTCTGCTTGCTCAAAGGGCACTAGTAGAGTCCAGCCCTGATAATCTTCTGGCAAGAAATTGGTCCACCAATACTCCAGTATGCAACTGGATTGGAGTCACGACTCACGTGCAACCCGCATCACCAAAGAGTCATGGCTTTAAATATTTCGAACATGGATCTTTCAGGCACGGTCTCCCCACAACTGGGGAATCTTTCTTATCTTGTTTCTCTGGACATAAGTGGCAACATGTTCAAAGGTGATCTCCCTGAGGAGATGACTAAGCTGAAGAGAATCAGATTTCTCAGTCTTAGCTTTAATAGCTTCAGTTGGGAGATTCCATCATGGCTTGGTGAATTGCCTAGTCTTCAACATCTACTTCTTGATAATAACAGTTTTACGGGGCCCATCCCGTCTTCTCTTTCCAACTTATCAGAGCTAGAGACCATGAATTTGCAGTATAATCTGCTTGAAGGAATGATCCCTGCCGAGATTGGGAATCTTTATAAGTTGAAGAGTCTAATTCTAAGAGGGAATCATCTTTCAGGATACATACCCGTGACCATCTTCAACACATCATCGTTGGAAAAAGTTGATTTCACGTCGAATAGCCTCTCGGGTAGTCTTCCAGCAAACATGTGTCGACGTCTCCATAATCTCACCTACTTTTCCGTGTATTCCAACCAATTATCTGGTCAGATTCCGTCGACTATAGACGAATGCTCGCAGCTTCAATATTTGATACTTCAGTTCAACCAGTTCACCGGACCAGTACCAAAGCAAATAGGGAACTTAACAAGACTTGTATACCTATATCTTGGAGACAACAATTTGAAAGGTATAGCCAATTTTTTCAAAGTTAGCAACTCAATATTATAAGTCCGCAGTACGTATCAAAACATCCAGATAAAATTTATGTTCTTGGGCAGGTGAAATTCCGGAAGACCTAGGCAACCTTGTTGAGTTAGAGTACTTGACCTTGGACGCAATTGGCCTCACTGGTCCAATACCTCCTTTCATTTATAACATGTCTAACCTGCAATGGCTTTATCTTGGACAAAATAACTTAACAGGCAAAACACCGGGAGATGTATGCTCTAATCTTCCAGTATTACAAGGACTTTATCTTGGACAAAATCAATTGACTGGAAGCATTCCAAGGGAACTTGGCAATTGTTCCTCACTTTTGGAGTTACATGGATGATAATAAGTATACAGGTACCAAGAAATATAAATATATATTATTTTCTGATAAAATATGGTTTGACATTATAATAAGTATAAACCAATTAGAGACACTTCAAACTCTTGTGAAATATGTTGATTTTTTTTTTTTGCTGAAGTTCGTCTTGGTCAAAGTTCTCCCATAATCAAGGATCTGCATTCTGTGGCAGGAGAAATACCATCAGAGATTGGCAAGCTTTTGAATCTGGAAATTCTTGTTCTAGGTACAAACTATTTAACAGGTCATATTCCAGAGACAATCTTCAATATGTCTGCTTTGATAACTCTTTCATTCCGAGAAAATCGTCTATACGGGAGTCTTCCACCAACCATGGGGAATGAGCTACAGAACCTTGGAGCAATTTTGCTTGGACAGAACAATCTTACCGGTTTCATACCAAGTTCAATATCAAATGCTTCCGCTCTCACTCGTTTAAGCTTGGTGGCTAACAAGTTATCTGGCCCGATTCCTGGGTCGATTGGGGAGTTGAGGTTTCTTGATTTTTTAAATCTAGGAGAAAATGACTTGACTACTGAGTCTACAGAGTTGAGTTTCATCACTTCTTTAGCAAACTGCCGGCTTCTAAGAAAACTTTGGATTCAGAATAACTCCTTCAATGGTGGTAACCTTCCCGTTTCAATTGGTAACCTCTCTTCTAATCTTGAGACAATCGATGCCAGTAATTCTGAACTCAAGGGAAGCATTCCACGAGAAATTGGTAATATTACTAATTTGGAATCTTTGTACCTGGATAACAACGATTTAACAGGGTTCATTCCCATCACAATCAAAGGTATACTGAATCTACTAGCATTGAGCCTTATTGGTAATTCATTGAATGGAGTAATCCCAGATGGCATCTGCACTTTAACCCGATTAGGGGAGCTCACACTGAGCAAAAACAAGCTTCATGGTCCAATTCCAACGTGCTTAGGCAATGTTACTTCTTTGAGATATCTCAATCTCGATTCCAATGAACTGAATTCGATCATACCTCCAAGCATAGGGGGCCTCAAGGATCTCCTGAAATTGAACCTGTTCTCAAATTTATTGAGTGGCCAGCTACCCCAGGAAATTGGTAACTTGAAGAAACTAATATCAGTCGACTTGTCATTAAACGAGTTATCGGGTGGTATTCCTAGCATAGTTGATCAGCTTACGAACCTGATCAATCTATCCATGGCGCATAATAGTTTGAATGAATCCATCCCTGATTCAATTGGCAAATTGTTGAGTTTAGAGAGATTGGATCTTTCTGCTAACAATCTCACAGGTACGATTCCGAAATCAATGGAGAAACTTCAGTATCTCAAGTATCTCAACCTCTCCTTTAACAGATTAAGAGGAGAAATTCCTGACGGAGGACCTTTTGCATATTTCAACTATCAATCCTTCATGTCAAATGATGCACTGTGTGGTCCGTCTCGATTCCTGGTTCCAGAATGCGTTGTTAATGATCACCATAAACATAGGAAACTAAAAAAGTTCCATGTTTTGATTATAGCGTTGGTTGTTGTTTTGACAACTTCTACCTTGACAATTTCCATTGTTCTTGCAATACAGCGAAGGAAAAAAAAGGTTCCGAATCAGATAGAATTGCCTACTTCTGTAACCATTGACAGGATCACATACCTTGAGCTTCAAAGAGCTGACTAATGGATTTAGTGAAGATAACTTGCTAGGAACTGGTAGTTTTGGTTCTGTTTACAAAGGGGTTTTAACTGACGGCACATCCTTGGCTGTCAAGGTATTCAATTTACAGAAAGAAGAAGCATTCAAGAGTTTTGATACAGAATGTGAAGTTCTACGCAGCATTCGCCACCGCAACCTGACAAAAGTTCTTAGCAGCTGCACCAACACTGATTTTCGAGCTTTAGTACTCGAATTCATGCCTAATGGGAGTCTAGATAAGTGTTTGTACTCTGATCATGAACCGTTAGATCTTTCACAAAGATTAAACATAATGATAGATGTTGCATCTGCAATGGACTATCTCCACTACGGCCACTCAACTCCTATAATACATTGTGATTTGAAGCCCAGTAACATCCTTCTGGACGAAAACATGGTGGCACATGTGAGTGACTTTGGGGTAGCAAAACTATTAGATGCAGACGGTACCATGACACGCACTAAGACTCTGGCAACACTCGGCTATATGGCACCAGGTGAATCTCCCCGCTTTCCTGTCCCTGTTTTGGAATTTTCCTTTTCTTCCAACGAATTTTTATGGTTTATGCAGAGTTCGGATTGGAAGGACTGGTTTCGAGAAGATGTGATGCATACAGTTATGGCATTGTGTTGATCAAACTTTCACAAGAATGAGGCCAAGTGATGATCTGTTCACCGGAGGTAGGAGCCTCAGGAGTTGGATAAAAGACTCTTATCCGAACTCTATACGCGACGTGGTAGATGCCAGTCTACTCACGGATGAGCAAGTTAAAACACATAAAATCATTGAATGTCTGTCTTTAATCATGAAGTTGGCTTTGGACTGCTCTGCCGAGTTACCTGGGGAGAGAACCAACATGAGAGAAGCTCAGGCAACTCTTGACAAAATCAAAAAACACTTCCTTCTAAGCTACTAACATTCATTCATGCTGTTGTCATAGCTGCAGACAAAAAGAGAGAAGAAGTACAACATCATTTTTCAAACTATCCTGTAACTATAGAATTCAACTCCGCCATAATAGATACAGAAATTAATTTCTCCTAAGCATTTGCTATTATTGGTACTATTATGTTATTATAATATATAGACTGGAAAAATGGAAATGGCCGTTTAATGAAAAGATGATTTTGTGAACTAAATGCCTTCTGAAATTCTTCATTCTTTTGTTTGAAGCTTACAGCAAGGGATTTTATTAATTATTTATCTAATGTTTTGCTTTGTATGTTTCTTTAACCCCTTAGATAATTATGTACCTTTATTACATATATATTTGAGAATATTTACGACATTTCATTATAATAATATTTTATAATCCAAACAAACACAATTATTTATAATCTTCCTTTGGATCATAGTCTTCATTTACGTTTTATTGATTTATCTTCCATTTCATAGCCTTTATTTTTATGTTTAATTCTTCACACTTAATAACTAATTTATGTCACAGTACATACCAGCGACACTGACTTTGTTGAATTATAAGAGAGTACTGAAATAGATTATTTGAAGCTTTAGTGGTGAGTAATGTGTAATTAATTAAAATATTCTATGTATACTGTGACGTAGCAATTACGACATGTCCCTATTCAAACGTATCCTATATTGGGGAAAATGATGCGAATTACAATATTGTGGAAAAGTTATATTTTTCTTTAAAAACTTATTATGTTTATTTCATTTAAGGGAATTATGATAATTGCGGGAACTTTCAAGTTTCGACGATTCAATTCAATTTATCCGAACAAGATTCAGCAAGCATAAGATAACGTGACAAATGACCACCTTGACGAGATCGCGTGGACGTAGTGGACACGCGCTCCACCGGCGAATCACGCGCCTTTCGCCATCCGGCACCACCTTCGCCGCACTTCCTTTTAATCCACCGACTCTTCTATTTCTTCTTCATCCCTCCCGCCTCTTGTCAAACATATTTTTCCTTCTTCACGATAATTCACCGCCTCTCCGGATCTAGATCTATGGGCGATTTGACTGAATTTTCGACTCTTCAGACGCTGCCCACGAGGCAAGCTCCTTTCCGTGAGGACTGTTGGACGGAAGAGGCTACTTGGACTTTGGTTGAAGCTTGGGGTCGCCGTTACGTGGAACTCAACCGTGGGAACCTCCGTCAGAAGGACTGGCAGGAGGTGGCCGACGTCGTCAACGCGAGTCACGGACACACGAAGAAGTCTCGCCGCACCGATGTTCAGTGCAAGAATCGGGTCGATACTATTAAGAAGAAGTATAAGATAGAGAAGGCTAAGATCGCTGAATCTGACGGGGCTATGACGTCTTCGTGGCCATTCTTCCCTCGTATGGAGTATTTGATCGGATCTAATACTAATAAGCATCAGAATAGTAAGTTTCCAATGGAGACGGCCCAACCTACTCCTCTTTTATCTCTGCCATCTCCACCCATGGCGGTACCGTTGTCCTATCGTACTTCTCCCTCATCGGCGATGGTTACTCCTATGGTTTTACCTCAGAAACGTCCGATGCCGTCACCTCCGGTAGACGAATCGTATTTCAAGAGGAATTTTTCTGCTATTGCGGCCGCTGCTGCGGCAGCGGATGATGATATCGATGATGGGGGCTCTGAAGGCGCTGAAGTGGAGGGGAGTGAGGGTAGGGACATTGAAGCTGAGGAGGAAGGGGATGAGGCGATGGGAAGATTAGCCAAGGCGGTTGAAAGGTTTGGGCAGATATACGAGCAGGTGGAGGGTATGAAGCAGAGGCAGATGGTTGAGTTGGAGAAGCAGAGGATGCAGTTTGCTAAAGATTTGGAGGTTCAGAGGATGCAATTGTTTATGGATACTCAAGTCCAGCTCGAGAAGATCAAAAGAGCGAGAAGATCCGTATCTTCTGATGGTATGCGGCACCTTCTTATTTGCTTTTCGTTAAAATAGCTTGTAGTATGACCCTGATCATTATTATTATTTTCTAGTAGGATGATAAGGGTGGAGCTCATAGCAAGATTGGTTTGTTTTTTAAGGAATTCTTTTGCAAATTGACGTTTCTTGGATTAGAGCATAGAAGTTCTTTGCATGAATATGTTTCTGAGCTAGGACTTTCTTTTGTTTTAAGAACTGTGGATCTGGAATTCTGAAGATCTTTTAAATCTCCTATGCTAAAACAAGCACTTGGAGTCTGACTGGTGTATATTGAGACTTGAGTGAATCTTTTTTCATTTCAGTTAGATAGTGAGCCGTTGCGTTGTTGTTTGTCTGGTATTTTCTGAGTTTTGAAAAGTTTTAGCTTCGGTTCTTTGGTGGGATTTGGTTTGGGTGGTGAATGATGAATGATGATAACAACTTGCCAGTAACTGTAATACGACAAGACAGGCTGTGTGTGTTGCTTTTTGTAGTTGTGTTTTCCAAGCTGAACTACATTACTTGGAAGATATCAATTTAAGGTCATCACTGGTCTTTTGCTTTGTAATTGTATTGTTAGTTATTTGTATTTGTACATTTCATTGTTGGCTGGATTATATTACCTGGGAGTTAGCATTGTTAAGGTTATTGACAATCTTTTGCTGTGTTTGTTTTGTTAGTTGTTAGTGTTGCTTGATCGTCGATACTGTTGTTATTGCAACTGTCTTGAAAATTGAACGATATGAAAGTTCTTATCCTCTTTTTTTTTCGTCCAATATTTGGCTCAAGCTTCTACATATGATTAGAGCAATGCATGGTTATATCATTCATATATATTGATTTACCATCCCTAGATAGTACATCCCTATCATATCCGTTCCCAAGAATACCTCAATGTTTATATTTGGTGTCAATGCTGCAGATGTGTACAGCTAGCCATGGGGAAAGAACTTCACTGACATCCTTTGGTGGGGGTCGCTGCACTAGAGATGTTTGCCCCTTTCAGTTACGCTAGTCCTGTTAACTTTTTAAGAAGATTTCAAGCCTAACAGAATGTAGTAGTCGCAAATATGTTAGCGAAGTAGAAAATTTCATGTGATTGTGAGGTGACTTCTTACAGCAGTTGTCTTTCATTTCACAGTGACAAATTATTGTTTGTAATGCATTTCGTTGTCTTCAAATGAAACTATATCAGAGCATAATGGACACCCGATTAATTTTATCAGTTTTCTTTCAACGTGTGCAGTAACATTTCCTTTCATCTAAACCTGCAACCTACACCTATTAGTTGCATCAACCCACTCAAATTCTTTGGCCGGTGTGATGACACGAAATTGTAATCTAATTTGGATGTCGAAATTCATCGTTGCTTCTAAAACCTTTGGAAAATGGTGGATATAAATGTCTAGTTTTCGAAGAAAGCATTCATAGAAGCTTGACGATTTTGTGCGGCGCATGGGTGCGATTTAAATTTTCCCCAAGATAAATCTTTCGGAGTAGATTCACTTCACAAGCTATATATGCATTTCAAACAAATAGTAAAGAGCTAATCAATTCACATAGTTAGACACTCACGCTCGCATATACAAACACATAACAGCATTAATTGCAAGCCATCTGAACATGTAAAATGAACATAGTAATACATGCCTAGCTGCAACGTTAGTCGTTAGATAGTAATACAAGCCCCCGACGTTCTGATTCTTTATTTTTTTCACTAAGGAGAAATGGAGTGCCACAAGACTTTACTGTCATCCGTTTGCAAGATATTTTAGATAATTATATATATAAATCTCTATAGTACTCAGGCGATGTAACATATATGTTATATAGTACTTAAGCGATGATTTGGGTTTTATGAATGAACGCTGCATTGAAGAAAAACTGGAAATCTGCAGGTGCAACCTCATGACTTGATAATCTTACTCCTGCGAAACAATTCCAAAACGGAACTTAGATCTTTTCATGCATAAAAGTTAAGACCGTTATCAGGAAAACTCACACACGTCATGCACACACACACACACATGCATGAATATCCTTGGCCTTCAAAGTACTTCTTTCTACTTCAGTCGATTCTAACTGGCTTGACTCAGAGGAAAAATTCAAAGAGTGTGCGTGTTGAGGAGGGAGAGTTCATATTTTGAAAGATCGCACAGAGTTATATATATTCTTTGTTTTTGAAATTGATGACAAGTGAGTCACTCCTGAATCTAGTGTTTGCATGCATGATTGCGCTACAATCAACCTGAATCGAAACCCAAGCCATGATCTCATATACACACACAGTGTTTGGCGCCTTAAGATCAATATGCTCATCTTTAGGACCAATCCAAGCTACGAGTTTATATAACTCATGTTTAGAGAATGAGGAAAAGGTGAATATGTATAGCTCCATCCTTCGTTGAGTAGATTTTCAATCTATACATCTTCATCTAATTTTCTTGTCTAACGATGAATCAGTTCTTTAAATGTTTCTTCCATATATAGTTTCACATTCTCGGGTTAAGTTCTTTTAAGATGTCCGTTGAAATGTATAGTTTCTTACTATATATTTTAGATATAGACTATACGTATACATACATATATAGTACCTGATCTCCTGTTGTTTTCAAGTGAGGTAATTAAAATTATCATACTGCATAACACTATATATAGCCACCCAATTATTAAACAAGGAAACACGAGTACTGTCAGCATGATTAATGGCACCTGCACTAGGTAATACAAGACAATATAAATATGGACAGCTCGCAAATAGTTATTTGTACCAAACCCTGATAGACAATTTTGAATATAGCTTTTTTAACTGACGGCTATTAAATATGTGTTGGATATGTAATTTATTCAAGCATATAATATCTACACACATGCCTTAATTTTTGTAAAAAAAAAACACACGGATAAATTTGTAATAATGCAAGGATATAGACCGAACGAAATCTTGGCAAATTCCAAAAGTGGTGCATATGATTAATTAAAAAGAAGGTGCCAAAAAAAAATTAGTTCATCAGAAACTAATACAAGAAAGCAAATGCACAGTATTAGCATGATTTGACAGTACACCTACCAAAAACTAGTATTAAAGGAATAGTCTTGAACTAGACCGACCAATATATATCATTTTTTTGAAGAAATTTTTTAGTTAATTTCTATAGACTGAAATGTTTAAGTTATTTGGTATTTGATATGCTGTCTGTGGCTCCAGATCACATGCATTCCTCAAGATTAGTTCACTCCAAGTTGGGACTGAATTTTTGGAGAAATGGGGAATTTCTTAAAAAAAAATAGAAAGTAGAACCTACATAACACACGTAAATTAAATTAGATATTTTTACTAAAGAGAGTCGATCGATTGCTAGCACTGCAGCTTTGATTAATCAATCTACAAATAAAAATGCCAAAATTGTAGATTGTTATTTTGCATGGGAACACAACAAGTAGATCAACATTAGACGAATCAATTGACGGATGTATTAAGGTTTCGTCGTTCTTGGGTAGAGTACGGTAACTCTCAAAAATAAATTTTCTTGGATGAGCTTGTGGTGTGAGATGTAACACAACTCAAGAGAATTAGTGACTAGGTTTCTCTATCAGGGTCACCAAATATCCTCAAACAACTAGGGTTTTTTTGTTCGGGTGGACGGATTTAGGGTTTCTTGGCTTGTATAAAGACTGTGGTCCTGACCAAAGATGTAGATATGATCAGTTTCATTAGTTGTTATTTCCAAATTAAAATTAGTCGCCACTCGAGAAACAATAGGAAATTCATTGTTCTTTTCATTATTTTGCCACTCTCGAAGTCTCTTCATGCTGACTATAAAGATGTGAATGTTCTTTGAAACAAGGATTGATCATAAAATCTTGAGATAAAGTTGAGAAGAATTACCATTTGTTGTTGCAAAATAAAGCGCGAGGCTAATTCAAATGAGCTGTGGCTTCGGAGTCCTGATCTGTTGTTCATCACGTTGCGCCTTGTTTTGTTGATTGATTTTCTTCTTCTTCTTCTTGTACGGAATCCCTCTGGCCTTAACTTGACTCTCCTTCACGTCACGCAAATAAACCCGGATCGACCCGTTTCCGAACGGGTTCGTCTCCGGTGATCCGTCGTGCTCCTCGTAGGCTGCTCTGAGCCGTCCAACAAGAGCATCCAGGCTTCCCCAAGCCTGCCTCAACGGGCAGGTGCACGGGGCCGGAGGATCGGGCTGCCCGAAGAACACACACCCATGCAAGTGAACCTTAGTTTTTCCAAACTGGTCAAGGTATCGGAGAAATTCCAGTACATGGTTGCAGTTGCACTGTGAGAGTGGAACCGAAGGTCTCTGGTTCTTCAAGTACTGACAGAAAGTGTTCCAGTCTCTTCTCTTCTGGGATTCGTAACGGCTGAGCTGCGGTGGCGGACGTGGTTGTGGGGGAGGTGGATTGCTGGCGGAGCCTTCGCTAAACATGAATGTTGCTGATGGATTCATGGGATGATTTCGAAATAGGACAAGAAAGCAAGATGGAAAGAGAAGTTTTGGAGAAAATACTGGAAATGGAATGGATTCAGTGAACTAGTAGAGTTGAGTATCACATCTTGAAATTCTCTATTGAGTAGTACATTGATATGGAACTCTTTAAGCTTTCGTAAGCGTCTTTAAATATGTGATTTTGGTTTTTATAGTAACAGTATTCTCTAATAAATATTTGATAATAATAGACTTTTTTCTTATATCACGAACGAGAATCAAATAACTTAAACTTGATCAAATATATATAAAGAGGGACAATGGCACCAATAAATATATCATATTTAGTAATATTATATAGATAATCATATGTATCCAATATCTTATATTTTAAGATGACGATGATCTAAATAATCTAATAAAAAACGCGTTTGGCGTTTTTTAATTCTTTAAATTAAATATTTATTTAGGGCACGGATGGCTCTATTAATTGGTTATTGTCGATTTGTTTCTTTCTACTGAATCAGAGTCGAGACACATTTACATATATAGTTTTAGTCCGTCAACTTCCACATTTTCTCCGACCTTAATATAGAACATAGCATTGGCCACCTCAGCAATGCTAGTCATTTCGTCGTAGTATTTTTCGGATGAAAAATGATTAAAATAAAACAATATGTAAATTAATATAACAAGATACTAGAAAAATTTTATCTAATTTTTTTATTTTAATTCAAAGTACCGTATCATCTCTCGCTAAGAATTATTATAGTAACTAATGTCCTATTAAGGATAGTATATATATTTTTAATTTTAATTAGTTTTAAATATTTTACATGAGAAAATGTGTGTCCAAGAGTACTTTATCAGCTTCAAGTGTGTCCATATAATGAAGTACATTTCTTCTTTTGACCAATTAATTAGTCATAGGTTCACTTATCGTACAGTGCTATAACCGAGTCCAAATTAAAATGCATTGACTCTCATTTACGATATGCCAAGGGAGTTCAATTAAAAATAACCAGAAGTGATTTAAGAGAAAAATATGTATAATATTTTAATGAACAAGCATAAAGAGGAAAACTAATTTAGAGAACTAATCACCTTAATTAGCATGAGACACGACAGAAATTATCCCGACTAATATAGTTTCCTGCTTACTCTTGAATTTTGATAACTAACGAATGGGCTCGCCATGCTTATCTAATCGAGCCAAGAAACCAACGAGTCAAGCTGTAAGTGTTACGGTCTTATGATGGGATAATTAAGTAGTTGAAGTAGTGTCATGTATAGCCAAATTGAAGAAATTGAGATGCGGAGTAAGCATATTGAGGTGAAGATAAGTAAGAGAAGAGCTCACCCATAACCAGTGTTCTAAAAAATTTGATTATCGTGTAATCTTGTTAAGCCTGAAAGCTTCCTGACAACGTCTTGCTTTGACCAAAAGTTGTAAGAACAAGGTGGTCAAATATGGTTGACTATATATATTAAGTTCTTAGGTACGACATTTTTTTACTACAAGATTAATGAATATGAAGAATATAATGAAAATGTACGATCGTGCTTAATGATTCTTAATGCAACTTTAGCTGCAGCTTGACTATATAATTAATTCCTCCCAACTAGTGTTGTGTTGGTAGCCCGGTTTGTCGGAACCCTTAGACTAGCACTGAAAACACACCACAAACAATTAACATAAGATGATGTAAGAACCTTGACAGAAGTTTATGTAAATAAACTAACGGTGAAGATTGGAAATTGAAGTGTCGGTTTCGAGCGAATCTTAAATGACACAAAAGGAGTAGCGTCAACAGGTGAAAAGAAAATCTCGCCATTAGATACACTTGTCTCCTTAATCATTACTTTATCTTTTCACAAATGGTCTCTTTTTCACAAAATAAATAAATAAATAATTGTCGATCTTCGTCATTTTTTTATTAAATCAATTTTATTACCTTTTGAGATATGATTTATAGTACACCTTGGGAGATAGGAGATGGGCATAGATATTTAAATGAATTGTAGTTATATCGAGGGTCAAAAAAATGCTTTGCGCTTAGATGGAAGCGGGAGGAATTAGGGTTTAGGGGGCTCGAAATACTATTTAAAAAAAAGAAAAGAAAAGAAAAGTCATTAAATTATACTGTTCAACGCAGTTATGTCTACCGAACTCTTCTACTTCATAAACATTACAGCAAGAAATTTTGATTTCTAAAGTAAAGCTTGTCTGAGCACATTTAATTTTGAGTAATATTAACGGTTGAAAATTTCAGAGAAACAACTTATACATGAAGGGCAGGAATAATATGTATTATTAAATATTCTGGGCCCTCTAGAAAACTGATGAATTGTCTGGACTTTATTTGTGGAAAGAGTATTATTTATATGGCTTAAAAGGAAAACGTGCACCGTAAATATTAGTTAAAACAAAAAATGGGTGGGCAACTGGGCATTACTATAGCCTAGTAGCCTTAGGCTATATCCGTTTATGGATGGAAGAATTAATTGAAGCTACGAAATGTAAACCTATTTGATCGCTTTGATAATTTATGTTATATGGATCTTAATTAAGTTAATCTCTTTCTAATCAATATTGTAGATGCAATATTAATTAGTCATGAAATATATTTCGAGAAAATATATGATAAAGATGCATTTGAGGGGGGAAAAAAAAACAAATACTGAAATTCATTAAGCTCAGCTTGGCGGGCAACCTCATTTATTAATATCCTCTTCCCGTAAAGTTTGGGGATCGGCCCCCTCCCATATTAAAATTAATACTTTGTTTTTTTTTTCTTTTGGTTGACCCCTCTGCATGCATGCATGCCCTACAAAATTTATGTTCATCTTTTAAAGACCATCGTACGCTTTCTTTATCTTTTTCCAATTTCATCATTTTAAACTTTGGACCTACGACGTTAAATATATATGAATAGATGAAATATTATGTGTTGCTTATATACATGATATTGCAAATACACGATAAAATATGGGGAAATTGCTAGAAGACCACATATTTAATCAAGAGATTCTTGTATGCAAACTTATTACTTTTTATATCACAAACTCACGCTTATATTTTTATTCCAAAATCAAAATAACAAAAATCATCCTTGCTATAAGTTTTTTTTCATAAGTTTTAGATTTTAAAGTATGTCATAATATTTTTCAGCTTTAGAAGCAGATTGAGAACTGTTCTTTCATCAGTTTATCATAATACGAGCGGGATAGGAGTGGTTTTTCAATTTGTACCACCGGTTAGCTAAATCACTTCTATAAGAATAAGAACAGCAATAAGAAAAATAGTTTTGTAACATTAATAAAAATGTAAGAACGGAACGGATGCAAACCACTCCTTTAAAAAAAAAAAAAAACCACTGCCTCCCTAGTCTCTTATCTATTTTGTCTCTGCGTCATGAATTAATCATGACCCCATTAATAATGCAATTCAATGTCCTTTTACTATGTATATGAACAAATAATACAATTCAATGTCCCTTTTTTCACAATTTATTAAATATGCATATATTATATTCAATGGGGAGATTAGTAACATTAATAATCTTAAACGACATATTATTCATCTAAAGCATTATATCGGTACACATAACTGGATAATGATAGTAGATTACTATTTCCCGAGAGCGGAGGATATGAAATTTTTTTTTAAAAAAAACTTATGTTATGATATGTACACTTTGACTGAGTGCAGATTCATAATTTACCTATTATGGTTGAAACCAGTGTGCTGTGAAGTACAGTAAGATTCAGACGGCCAGTACTGTCCTCTTGGTACTTAAAATATTTAATATTATTATTGAACACTCTATATATAATAAGGTTCTGTTTGGCCTATAGAAGGCTCCGAAAGTCTGAGCCTAAGCTCCTTTCAAAATTTTTAGGCCCAAAGGAAAAACACCTTTTATTCAAACTAGCCAACATAAGTCAACCAAAAACTTTAAAGCCCATCTATCGGGCCTAATGTTGCCAAAATGGATCACAGAGGAGGAATTTCTAGGTAAGTCCAAATATAATATTCATTTTTATTAAGCTCGATCCACAGTGATTATAAATAATTGGTCCAAGAGACACGGACGAGAGAATGTTCGGACTTGTAATTGAAATTGATTATGACTTTTTTCCTTTAAGAAATTAAAAGTGATTATGAAAAAGGAAAAAAATCCAGTATCATCTCTTTATAGATATTTGCATATGCTACTACCTCAATGTTAACGTATCTAAAAAATATTGCGTGACAAACAAATGATTTTGTAATCTAAAAAAAAAATAGAAAAGAAAGAATCGTATAGATTACATATATCAATATCTTTCTATTTTATTTTGTAACTTGTAAGGAATGGCAAACTTAAGTGTTATGTATAACCGTTTGGTTTTACTGTAATGACAAATAAAAAGTACTAGATACATATATATATATATATTTATATTACATTTTCTAAAAATAAATATATTCTCGATTACTAAATTGGAATGTTAAAATCAAATTTGAATATTTGATTAATCCCTCTAAGCATCTCTTATCCAATGTCGTGCGCTGAATCAAAGAATACATGATAGTTTATCCAAAACGAGATAAAGTTTATTTAATTGCACAGTGGCGAATAACCACAGTGGCGAATAACCACACCTTCAATCTTCATGGATAATTCTGTGATCTCAAGCGTCAGCACGTTTACTTCAACTGTCACCAAGCAAACCTTGAGCTCAAAGCAGCTCCAATGGCTTCCTGAATTTCGTAGCATTGTCTTCCTCCGTTGTTCTCACTCACATATATATACACATTCGATATATATACCCTCTCTCTCTTTGTATATGTACATATATCATCACTCTCTCTCGGCAGTTGAGCTACTGAACCCCCACCTAATTTTCTTGCCATATATCTGTCGTCATTCATTATCAGCTGTTTGTTCCACATTTCAGTGGTTTCTGAGACAGAAAAGATTTGGTTTATCTTGGGTTTGTTTTCGTCGTGTGTTGAATGTGCTTGAGCTGTTCAGAAATCGATGCCGTTGGTGAGAGTTGAGGTGAGGAATTGTTATGGACTCGGAGTACAGGAGCTGTACAGGATGGCGAACAAGGAAGAACCGGAGGAGATTCTTTATGGGGTCACGGTGGCTGGTCTCGTCGGCATCTTACGGCAGCTTGGGGATCTCTCCGAGTATGTTATACCTCAGTTCTGTCTATATGCCGGCTATATTCCACTCTACTGTTGATATTTCGAGATTTTTAGTGGCCTTAGAGTTGGGTTCATGATTTCTGTTTCAACACGTTGCCTGGTTGGACTTTTGATATTATGGCGTCTGTGTAGTAGTGTGAAACACAACCTGATTGCATGCATTCAGAAATAATATATTGCTCTGTAAAGCGGCATGCTATTGTGATGCAAAACTTGTACAAAAACGAGTGTCAGTTGGACTGGTAAAAAGACATCATGCTCGAACATCACGTATGAGGCTGAGAAGAATACATCGTCCCTGTGATAAGGAATTCAACCAGACAAAAATCACTTCAAAAACAAGTCCATCGTGCATCGGAGGAAAAGACTTGAAATAAGTATACTGTATTTCTTAATTATGCCACTGCAAGGATAACCCAATACAGATAAAAACGCTTTGATACTATGCATTGATGGATGCGAGACTCGTTTGCTTAAGGTTCTGAGTTAAGTTGACTTTATATAAAATTTTATTTTTGACCATATTACGATGGTTCATACGATTTTAAATCTTTAGTATTCGTCAAAATGATATTTATTTGGCAGAGGCTCCTTGTTCTTTACAAAGAAATGTACTTCGAGTGATGCTTTTGTTTATGATCTTTCATCATGTGACAGATTTGCTGCAGAAGTTTTTCATGGATTGCAGGAAGAACTGATGCTTATGTCTTCTAGAAGCCATAATATGAGAGCCCGCATGAAACAAATTGAATCTGCAATTTCTCCACTTGAGAAGGTTGTTCTTGCACAGAGGAGCCACTTGCACTTTGCTTATACAACTGGTATAGTTGTGAACGTAGCTTTGTTGTTTTACACCATTATTATTCAGATTGGATCAATCACATCTCATTTTACTTGGCAATTACGCACAGCCTGGTGCCTCTGATCTATTTATTAAATTTCATGGTGGATGGATTGTTGGTCTTTATGGTTTCTGAGAAAAATGCTTGCAGGTTCCTACTGGCATGCTCATATCCAGGGTGGCCGAAATCATTTTGTGTACAGTGATATACCTCAATTTGTCATGGATTCTTATGAAGACTGTCGTAGCCCTCCTCGATTACAGTTGCTTGACAGGTATTGGCACCTCTTAAGATTATACGATCATGATCTTTCTGCTCATGCATTTGCATGATGGCTTTTCTGTTTCTAGGTTTTGACCCTGGTGGCCCTGGGTCATGCCTGAAAAGATATTCAGATCCAAATTTATTTAAGAGAGAATCAATGGCATCTGGTGAAGTGAGCGACGACAAAGTTGCAAAAGATAAGCATCGCCTCAGAATTAAGGTATTGTGTTAATAAACAGTAGAAGAACTCAACATTAAGACATATCACGAGAACATGCGTAAGCTGGTTGAAGAACTTATGTTTCTGCTGAACTGCTCAAGGACACACTGTTTAAGTTTCTATGTATCAGCAGACGCTAGTTATGTCTGTGCGTCTGCAGTACTTTGGGCCTGTGTTGGCTCACAAAGTCTTAAAGTATACGAAAAAGAGCTGAAAGGATCAAATGATGTTTACACAAGTTTACTATAATAGCTGGATAATCCTCATATGCACCCCAAAAGAGTATTCTCATAGTTTACTACTCATTTTAAGCTAAAATATTCTTACTGGATTACTTCTCATGCTTGCAATTTTATTCACCTTTACTTGAAGTAGATTTTTTGGTATAATCTCATATCGGTTCTACAAGTAATTTTGTTGAAGCTACACTTTCCCAACATTATAGACTATCTTTGAAGTTCCCTCATTTTTTCTTGGGTTCACGGCCACACTGTGCAAGATTTCTGTTTCCTTTCAAACTTTCCAATCAGCCTATTGGACTGACGTCATGAAACTTCAACAGAAGAAAAAGTTGTGGACCAGGAATGAAGAACTAGCTCATGGGGCAACGCTTTCCCATCATGATGGCAGGTGCATGCCATTTCATACTTGTAACCTTATGCAATGAAGTCATGGAACTAAGATGTGAAATTGATTGTTTAATGTGCCAAATTTACTTTTTAGGTGGCACAGACTAAACTTCTGAGGTTTGGATTTTGCAGAAAGCACGTCACTCAACTCAATGTTGGTACTAATACAACTCAAACAATGCCCGATTTGGATGAGCAATCAAGTTTAGACCTGAGAAATGGGTCAGCCTACAGTGAGGGTTATTTCCATTCAAGACACTGTACAGAAGAATCAGGGTCACGAGAATCCATTTCTTCTCCAATAAAGAGGCACTACGTTGATGATGAATTGTTGGACTACATCTTCCTCCAGGAAAAAAATACCGATACATATGATTATATTCAGATCAATCTGTCACAAGACCAAGTAGGATGTAGTTCACCTCCTATTACTTGGGATGAAAAAATAGAAGCACTAGAGCCTAAAGCACAAGAGCATTATTGTGATCGGACACAGAAAGATCACCATGAAATGAATCAAGAATCATTTTCCCCAAAGTATGAAGTAGAAACTCTCGATGGCACATCTTTAAATCTTGAAACAGTTGGAAAAATGGATAGTCAGCCTTCTAATGAAACTCTGCCAACATGGGAAGCTGATGAGGTCCACCTTGATGATATTGAAAGTGAAACAGATTGTTTAATGTTTGCAACGGACACCATTCAATTTGATCATCAAAATTCCAGGAAGAGACAAGAAATAGAAAATTTGTCCAACTTGGTGGGAAAAGCAGTAGAAAATGAGCTGGAAATACGGAAACACAATTTGGAATGTCATTCATCCTACTCTGAATCCTATGGTTTGGTCAATAATTCAATGTACAAGGTTAGTAGTGGCCATGACCCCAGTTCAATGTCTCCAGAATCCACCTCTGCGCATTTCTATTATAATAATCCAGTAGCAGTGAAAGATGAATTTGATTCTACGTGTTCAGCGGAGAAGGCTTTATTGCCAGCTCAAAGGGCTGCAGAGTCGATGAACGTAAACAGTCTACAAGGTGTGGATTCTTTTGAGACTGTTAAAAATTATGGCATCACAAATGAGGAATCTGCTGCAAGCTCTTCATTTTGCTCTTTCGGGGATAACAACACTGGTGTACCAATGATTAATCGAACAGGCAGTCCAGTGCATCGGAAACCTGCTATAATTTCAGATGTTACCCCCATCAGGGTTTGGACTAATGGTGGCTTGTTAGGACTTGAGCCTTCAAAATCACCAGATCTCAATGTCAAAGTTGGTATTCCTAAAGATCTTGTGTCTTTCCTAGATGATTACAGGGATAAAGATTTACAGAAGAGGTTCAAAAATTTTGAAGCAGGTTTTGATACTCAAAGCTTTATTTGTCAGGAACACCGAGAAAGTGGTTCACATTTTAGAAAGCCGTCTTGGAAAATCTCACCTGCTGATTTAGGAATCGGTCTTGGAATAACTAGCTATTCACGCTCTCCTAATAATACTATTTCTACTGAAGCAAGAACAATGTCACCTGGAAGTTCTCTTCCTGTTACCTCAATGTTCCAAGCTGCCAAAAAGGGGGAAGAAAATAGCAGGAGCTCTGTTCGAATAGCTTACCTCCGAGATACATTGCAAACTACTGGATCTAACAAATTACTGTTACATGGTAGAGAAAAGAACTCACGCCCTTCTGGCTGCTTAAACTATCGATCTTTTGAGGGGAACCATACTCGAAGTGTTTCATATAAAAAATTTTCTGGATGTGCTAAAGGCTTGGTTGGCTGTGAATCATCTATACCATCACCTTCTTCATCCCCTCCAATTGGGCACCTGAAAATATCGTTTCAGCCAAGAGATTGTGTGGAAACTTCCAAGCTGAGACAAAACATTCTTGTCAGAAATGTTAATCCGGAAACCAACAGAGAAATCTTTCCTTCTTTTCAGCTGGTCCCAGAGATATCCATTATACGGCAGAACATTGGTTCAGACTCAGATAAAGACACGTTCTGTGGATCATCTTCTTCTTTGTCAGATGATTGTCTTAGTCAGCAATTTGAATTAAATTCCGTGCAGTGGGAGTCTGGCATATTGCATTGTGGGAAGGACCTTGACTTAAATGATGGGCTTTGCAGAATCTCCTTGACACAATCTGCTGAAACAGATCAAGGAAATGGTGGAAGCCATGGAGATATCCACCATGGACTGAAGTCTCCTTGTGTTGACTACAGTGAACAAATATCTAACTGTTTGTTTGATTTTCAGTGTCGGGAACCTCAAAGTCAATTTACCAAGGAACCAAGAAAATTTGCCAATTTAAAAGATATTAGCAAGAAACAGGGTACACCTACTTCCACTACTTCACCTCCAGCGGAGCAATGTAGGGCTATGGAGTCCCATCTTGATGATATAGAAAGCAAGAAAGAAGCATTTATTGACGGATCATATTTTGAGTCTGATCTCAACTGTTTGGCATCAACAACTTCTCACCAACCTAAGCCTTCCCCCTTCCATCAATATCAAGATATGGGGATTGCAAAAATGCGAGAAACTAAGGTGTTGTATCCTGGATATTCCCCCACCCCACACACATGAGCATGCACGGACACACACTCTTTTGACTGAATGCGGAACATGAATGGAACTGTTGTGCAGATACCCCCTTTCACTGCCTGTATTTAATCTATATTTGCTCTTAATCAGCAGCCGGAGTCACAGACATCCAATCGAAGAAGAGAAGCTAGTCAGCTCAAAGGCATAGATAAAAAGGAAGGTTTTTTGCAACAAATTCGATCCAAAGTAAGTTGCTTTAGTGACAAATTTTCTAGTTTTTTTTAATAGATAAAGCATGTATTAAATCAGATACAACCTAAGAATATTCTCATCTGCATTTACTATTATAGAAACGTTGGAATATTGGACCTGTATGCCTTCTTATTCCTTCAAAACCAGCTTCAGTAACTAAAAGTGGTTTACATAAGCCAAATATCACATGTATGAACTTATATTTCCCCTTTGATTCATAGTTGTAACTCGTAAAGACCGATTCTTCAATCAACTACGTAGAGTGGATTGCGTAGAAAAGTGGGTGTGATCATGATACTGTCATGAGTCATGATCTTGTAAAACTACTAGTATGGAGATAAATATTCACATGACATGATACTGTCCTGAGTCATGATCTTGTAGAGCTACTAGTATGGAGATAAATATTCACTTTACATCACTCTATGAGATGATAACAGTGTCAGAATAGATTTCAAACAAACTGAATAATATTTAACATGTAGCTCAAAACCTAACCTTTGTTTGTGACTCCAGTCATTGAATCTGAGACCAACTGTAATTGGTAAACCAAAGTATGGGGAGGCCACCTCTAATATCCATGTGTCAGACATTCTTCGGAAGGTGAGTGCAATTCACCAGGTATGTGTAACTATATCTGTTTCCATAAACGAAGAGATACTAGATGAATTTGCTATTAGCTGTGTTTGTGTGTTTCTGTCCTCTTTGTTGGCAATTCAGGTTGTTGGAAGTGATGATGGAGGGGAAGGTGATAGTAACTGGAGTGACACCTAGTTTTCCATCTGCATGACGCTCAAGTAAAATGGTCTTGCAAGCCATGAAGTTTTGATTTCCAGATTAGGCAAACCTATGATGAATAAGCCCATTTCCGTATGTAAGTGATTCATAGGCTTCTTTCTGACTTTTAATGACACCATCCTCTTTAGTCCGATTCTTGCAAAATTTTATGTATTATTTATGTTTTCTTGTCAGATTTGTTTTACTAGTGGTAAAGCATATTCCCACATTAATCGTGTGCTGACCCAAAAGATCGAAATGCAATCTTGAAAACAAGAAGTTGCCTTCATAAGAAACTGTTCCTGTCTCGTGTCAGTCTCAACACTCAAGGTGATAAGACCGGTTGGGTCTACTATGTCAGACAACTCTTATGTACAACTCGAGAAACAAAATATGCATAATATATTCCTCAAGTAGGCTTCCATAAATTTACAAGCTCTGTTCCAAACTTAAATATGACTATCACATGATAGAGCAACCATGAACATTATCATCACTGAACATGAATCTAGTTCCCTCATCCACAAAGGTGGCGGAGAGTGGCTGCTGGTAGTAACCATGCCCGTGCCCATTGTAACCGTGCACCTGATAGTTGTATATTGAGGATGGCTTAGACTCCGTGAAATGTTGATGGTCTTCACCTCTGTATCCGGAGTAGAAGTTCTTAGTAGGAGCTGAGCTGTCAAAACTATTGTTGCTGAAATAGTACTTGTGGGCATAGCCGTGGTATTCGGGGTTATACGGATATGGCCAGATTTCTGCCACCCGACCTGTCTTCCTTACGGCTTTCAGAACTTTTTTCTGATCAGCCCACCCCATCACTGTCACCTTTTGCATATTCATATCTATGTCGATGTTGTCCACTCCTGCAAGTCCACCGATTAGTTATAACTGAAGGGTACATACATATATATATATATATCCTAGCATTCTTGAAAATCATGTGTATGTATTGTTGGTGGAATACCGATTCAGAGGAGTAACATACCTTTTACTTTGCTAAGAGCTTTTTTTATTTTGGTCTCACATCCTGGACAATCCATGTGCACTCTCATCTCCACAATCTGAACGGGGAAATATTAAGTTTGGCCTGGATTTATAGCATAAATATACATCGATTCTAGGAAGTATAAGCTTACCGACATATTGAGAGTGGCAACTGAGAGACTCAATCTGGTGAAAAAAAGAAGATTTTGGGATGTGATGGATTCAACAGGTATTGTGCTCTATAAATACAAGGAAAATTAATTGTAGACCAAGCTAAGTCTCTTCTATGCATGCAAGCAAAAATTGAGAGCGACTGATATAATATGTAAATGAAACTACCCCGAAGTTGTTTCGATTAAATAATTGTTAATTAACTAGTGAATCATTGTAATGACGCGATTCAATTTGTGTCAGAAACATACACTCGCTTGTTTTTCTTGCGATATACGAAACAAATAATTATTTGATGGTATTTTTTGGGTCAGATCAATACTATAAGTGAGATTGTCAAACTTAAGCAAATCATGTTTACTTTAGTAGTCGTCTGTGGTTTAATATTTTAGGTTGGGATATATGTTTCCGGGGCAAAAGGTTATTTTGATCCTTTATCTTAATTCTTTTCTCTTTTATCCTGTAACTAGTCAAACTTTAATATTGATACTTTAACTTTTAATATTTATCCATTTTAATGCGATTTTACTGAATTGACCAATTTTGACATTAAATTGTTGATTATGCGAAATTAGTTTAATGACATGACAAGAAATTTGGGATTTGAATTTAATATAGTACCATGCTACTTGGAATGACACATCATTGGACAAAAAATATAAACTATATAAAAAATGCACGATTAAAAACGTTGTCCTCTTCTTGCTAAATTAATCTCAAAACTACCAATTAAATTTATTTTATCTTATTGTGTTATTCATTTTAAGCTCTCAGATAAATATCAATATTATTTCATAGCAGAAAACCGAGACGGATCAAATCCTTAAATGATTTTAAAGGAAATAAAAAACTTCACCATTCACATTGAAAAGCTTAACAGAGTTCTCGCATTTACTTCTGAGGAGAAAAGATCCACAAATAAGACAACATTTGGCTACAAGGTGATAAAATGAATAACACAATAATAAAAAATAATATTAATTGGTGTTTTTCTAGATTAATTTAACAAAAAGATATTAATGTTTCAATTCAATAAAATTGGATTAAAATATATGAAAGTTGAAAGTTAACGGATCAATATTGAAGTTTGACTAGTTATAGGACTAAAAAAGAACACAGTTAAATATAGCGGACCAAAATGACATTTTTCCCTTGGTTTCCTCGATAACATAAATAGCATAATCCAAAGCTTAATGAATTGAAAGTAAGCAAGACAATGAAAACAAACTCAAAAGATAAAAAAAAAATTAAATTTAATATACACATCACTAGCTTTAGCTACAATTTCGGCCGTTAAATTAGCGAAATATCCTTGGTAATTCCAGATGATTTTTTAAAATACTGATGATCTCACAAAAATGACGTTTGTATAATGATACATGCAATAATATAAGTGAGACGATGAAGACCAGTACTGCTGCTACGTAATTTACTGAATAGTTGACTCACACACCTCAGGCTCATCCACCCAATGTCCAATTCTCTTGGTTGCTTAGATACTCGACCTTATAATGTGTTAATATAATAAAGAAGATTGAACCACTTGTTAGATCCTAATTTTCAACATTCCAACTAATCAGTAACATTCTTTTTAAAATCTTTCTTGTCTATCCGATTACACCCTAAAAATGCCATTCTTTACCATGTCACCTGAACCAAATAGACCTGTTGGCTTTGAGTCGACACCCTAAAAATGCCATTCTTTACCAAGCTTTGTATTTTGGTATCATATAGAGCCATAGACAACAAACCAATAATAGGGAAATTTGGGTGGGAGGGAGTGAGATGTGTTTTAATTCGAAGGATGAGAGTGAGATTTTATGACCAAATTGACCCTGAGATATAACACGACTCAGCAGTGTGATTCTCGACCCAATTTAGATCTCACGACCCAGCAGTGATTCTCGATCCAATTCATAACTCTCGACCCAATTCATAACTCTCGACCCACACCAGCAGTGCTTCTCGACGCAATTCATAACTCTCGACTCAGTACTCGTCCCAATTCATACTCACGACCCAATTGGCAAAAGACACGACCCAAGTGACTTAATCTCGACCCAATTGGCAAAATTTTCTCGACCTAGCGACTTAATCTCGACCCAATTGATAAAGACTCGACCCAATTAATGAAAAGCGCGACCCAATGATAAAAAAATTCACCCCAAACTCGACCCAGTTATAACAAACTCGACCCAAATTATCAAAAACTCGACCCAATTGGTTTTTATATTTTATATATTAGTTATATTAAATGTTAAATATTGTACAGTTGGTGTAGTGGTATGAGAGCTCTTTCCCAATCCTTGTACCAGTGATCGAGTCCAACTAACTCAAATCAATTCTGTTCTATACTTTTCAAATATCAAACATGTAAAAAAGACTAAAATACCTTTAAAATCAATCTCTTTGACTAAAATAAAAAAAGTCAACTCCCTTCCTTTTAAATAACACAAGAATGAGTCATATATATTTAACGGACCCCAATAATAGACTATGGGAAATCGTTTAATCATAAATATTTTTTCTTAAGCTCCATTTTGTGTAAATAACTTTACGATTCAATATTATATATTTGTAATAATTATACGCGCCTTCCATCAAACTATTTAAAAAATATTGCTTAGTTCCAACCTACTCCAATTGTCATTCTTGGGCTTTGTATAAACTCACATTAATACTCAGTTTAAAAATAAATGAAATAAAAATCGCCTATTCAATCCATATGTGTTTGGCTGTTTCAATCAGTCATATTTCTTTGATGATGCTTATGACTAGAATGCATTAATCAAATCACTATATTGCTCACAATTGATCAACACAAAGTTCATAACTTCGATTCCCTCGCACCACATTTAATTTTTTCTTTTTCAAGCTAGGAATTCATCGTTATAAATTAAATCCGGGGATGAATCAAACCCATGAAATATACATCATCAAACTCTCCACCAAATTAACAGACCTTGAAAACAAAGACCTTTAAAGAATACATGGCAGAAAAAGAAGGAGCCATCGTCAAAACAGGGCATGAAGAAGGGCTCAAAATGGCTGCATCCCTACTCGAAGAATTCGAGCTCCCGTCGGGGCTTCTTCCCTTGGCCGATGTTGTTGAAGTAGGGTTTGTGAGGACCACAGGGTACATGTGGATCCAGCAGAAGAAGAAGGTTGAGCACAGCTTCAAGATGATCAGCAAACTCGTGAGCTACGACACCAACATCACCGGATTCGTGTCCAACAAGACGATAAAGAAGCTCAAAGGAGTGAAGGCCAAGGAGCTGATGCTGTGGCCACCAGTCAGTGAGATCACCGTCGCTGATCCCTCCACCGGGAAGATTCAATTCAAGAGCCTTGCTGGTATCACCAAGACGTTCCCGGTCGAGGCCTTTGCCGCCGGCCAGTGATCATGAATCAAATCTATCAGCTGGAAGATCGCAAGTCCAGATTTTATGTGTTTCTGTTGTGAAAGTTTGTTTTTGAACTATTATGTCCGTTGCTTGTTTCAGATATTTAATAGTGAATAAAAAAGTTTCTCTATGCATTTATTTCGTTTGGTGATGGAACAAGTATGAACTTACATAAATTTTTGCTTTTTATATATGGATGATATATTTACATAACATCTTTATAGTCATCTGCTCAATATAATTAGCTAAGAGTCGTGACATAATTAATGGAGACAGAATCCCAGCCAAAATTATTTTTAACCAACGATTTTTAATGATATCCTTCCTTATTTTCTATATGTCACAGGGAGTTGCACTCTACATTCATGGGCTTGTAATTCTCGTGAAACCAGCCGGCAGCCCTGTATTTTTTTAAGTTTTAACAACATCACTTGGAGAGCCGAATTTGTTTAGCCCCAAAATTATATTCGCAATGGCGTATATGTTCCTGAATACATAGTATTAGAAGATTTGTCTTTTTTTTTTCCCTGAAAACATTCTTTACGGAGGATTCTCTGGGAGAGAATTTTAAAATTTGAAACTTCAGCTGATTCTACAAGGAGAGTTTTCAGCTGATCAATATTATATGCCTTAGTTATTTTAATATTGCATTTCTCAATATTAGAGAATGTAGATTCAAAATGGACAACTTAGATTACAGCCCATTCTCAATCCTCAATTTAGATTGAAGTCCATCATGGAAAATAGTCAATGAGCCCAATACAGGAGATAAATTAGGCCCAACAAAAACGCGGACATATATATATATTCCCCGCCTTCTGGAAGTCGGTAGGTTGAAATATTATCTTGTTTATTTATAATCATAGACAGAGAGTCGTCCTAGGGTTTTTCAGAAATCAATCTGTGGAGGTTCTTTCTCTGTTTTCAGGGCTTTAGCGAGGAATCTTCTCTAACGGATGGATCTCACCAAGAAACGTAAGACTGACGAGAACGGCGCAGCGTATTTCGTTCCCACCGACATCAACAACGATACTATTTCTGCGCAACTGTCACCCAGCATGTCCCCGGAGGACGCTGAGAAAATCATCGAGCCCTTCACGAAGGAGCAGATCCTCCCTATCCTTCGCGCCGCAATACTTCGTCACCCTGACGTCTTGGAGGCCGTACGCACGGTGGCTGATGCGGACCCCGTGCAGCGAAAGCTCTTCGTTCGCGGACTCGGGTGGGAGACCACCACCGAGAAGCTTCGCGAGGTTTTCTCTGCCTACGGAGAAATTGATGAGGGTAACAGTATTGTTATAACTGATAAGAACACTGGAAAGTCCAAGGGTTATGGGTTTGTGACATTTAAGCACATTGATGCTGCTATATTAGCCCTGAAGGAACCGAACAAGAAGATTGATGGCCGCATAACGGTGACTCAGCTTGCGTCTACGGGCAGTTCAGGTAACTCCCAATCGGTTGATGTGTCCATGAGGAAGATTTATGTTGGTAATATTCCGTTTGAGATTACGTCGGAGAGATTGTTGGCTCACTTTGCAATGTTTGGTGAGATCGAGGAAGGGCCATTGGGGTTTGACAAGCAGAATGGTAAGCCAAAAGGTTTCGCCTTTTTTGTCTACAAGACTGAAGAAGGAGCGAGGGCTTCGTTGGTTGACCCTATGAAAACTGTTGACGGTCATCAATTGATTTGTAAGTTGGCCACTGACAATAGGAAGCAGAAGCCTAACATGGGAGGAATGGTCTCTGGGATGCCAAATGCAGGTCCCATGGGCTTTCCTGGTGAAGGGATGCCTGCTGCCAACTATGGAACAGGAGGTTACATGGGCTATGGTCAAGGCCCAAGCATGCCTCAGCAGCCACAGCAGACGAATGCGATGCATCAAAATACAGGGTTTAACACTGGTATGGGTGGGCAAGGGTATGGTGGTGGTTATGGAGGTGGGTCATCATATACTGGTGGTGTTAATGGGGCTGCTCCAGGGGAGCTTGGCGGAGGATTGAGCAACAATGGAGGATACAGAATGCCTCCTAGTTCTCTTGCGATGCAGAGCTCAGGAAGCTATCCGGACAGTGCGAATTACGGGTTTCAGCAGGCATATCCATCTCATCACAACCAGCCAGGAAGTGGACCAAGGTTTCCCTCATATCATGGTGCACCACCATATTATTGAGGTAATTTGAAAATTTTTTAACGTCTTGTTAAGGTAGATGAACCATTCGTTTGGCCACTTTTTAGAGAACTAAGACTCAAAGACATTAAATTTTTAGAAAGATATGCTTTGGATCGTGTGGCATTGCAAAGTTATGTATGGTTTAACTATTTGTTGTAGATTCAGGAGAGGCTGCTCTCCTTTTGAGCATAGTAAGCCAGGATTCTTTACCACTGTTTAGTTGGTTCCAGCTAGTTATTCATTAAGAAACAACTGCTGCTTCACTCTAGCCGTGCATCATAATAAATGAAGTTTTTTTTTCATCTACTCATAAGATGTTCAAAGAAGCAGAAAAGAAAGTTTTATTTAGTGTGAAGTGCACTTTAATGTGGACATATCGATTTGTATGTTTGTAATATTTCTGAGTCAGTGGATTGATGCATTCAAATATTGCAAGTTTTTATGTTCTGATTTGAATAATGGATTTAGTCACATGTGGGTATATGTTCAGGTATTTTGACAGCTTCTTGGACGCAAATGCTTTAAATGGTTGTGGTGATTACGTGATTGCAAGACTATGAAATCTTTGGCTGATTATGGATGCTGTAGATCTTTGGCTGCTTTAATCTCTATGTGCTCCAATAAAGTTGTGGGTTAAATTATTAGTTTGGTAGGATGAGCTCGAAGTTTTACTTGGACATTGCTTTGTAATTTGAGAAGTGACTGAAGTTTTCTTGAATTGTTCTTTGTCTTGTTCTTTTAGCTGTTGCATTCCCTTTATTTCGCTTTTATTTTTTTTCTATCTCTCCGTACTTGATCTTATAGTTCTTAGCATATGTGGTTTGTTTATTTAATCTGCATTATGTGGCTTGGAGATGGTACTGGAATATCTGAATTAGCTCATGCTTCTTGCAATCGATGAAAGTCGGCAATTCCCAAGTTTAACGCTGTTATGGGGTAATGGTGAGTATATGGTACTCTGTAATCTTTGAGTGACTAGATAAATTATATGGTTAAAATGATTTCTCCGCTTTCTCGATGATATACTGACAGGTGTTCCTCCTTGAGAAACATGTTTTACTCTTCTCGTGGTTTGAGGGGCACTTCTGAAAAATCTGATTCTGGAACTATAGGAAACCTCAGATTATATTTCCATTACTATGTGTTGAAAATGGTTGCTTAGTGCGTGATGTATGTTGAGGGAGAGGTTCTGGCACTAGTTAATCTGTGATTGATACAGAACAATATGCGAATATGTTTGAGTTATTTATTCGAACGAATAAAGTTATTTTGCGTAAAAAGAATATAGATCTACTTGTACAACATATGGTTTTAGAAGAATATAGTCCAATGTACATATGGTTTTAGTAGGCTATAGTTGCTGTTCCTTTCAAATAATTGGGTATTCATAAGTTCCATGTTTTTCATTGGTGTCAAACATCTGTACTCCTCACAAATTAAGAGCATTCTTGAACCCAAGTAATCAAGATATACCCAGTTTTACAATTAAATTATTTTATCTTCTCTTGTCTACTTTTCTTTGATGAGTTTCGAATGCTTTTGGGTTTAGAGATTCACTTGAATCTCGTCATGTTTCATATTTGTGTCTCTTTGACTTGAAGCACAAGGTTTGACGTGGTAACTGGTGTTGGGGTAAACTTCCAACGTAGCGTACATATGTGATCATGGAGAGCTGTATGTAAATTTACGTTAGCCGAGTGGTTTATGTGATCATAGAAAGTATGAGTGCATTGGTGTTATGTTAATAGTAGTAGGTGGCTTGTTGAGGAATATAGCTACCAGAATTCCTTGGGCTTCACAAGTTTAGTTGGCTATTTTGCCTGGATGTCAATGTTGCTTACTTTTTTTCGAAATCAACCACTACAGTTTTATGTCTCTAATAATTTTGGTGACCTCAACTTTTAAGTTGATAAAATGCTACAGTATTTCATTTGTATTTGTTAGTTGAGCAAGATTTTGAAATGAGACAATGTTTTCGCATGTATACCCTGTCTCTACTGATTGCTCATGTTTGTTCTGAGCATCCTGAGCTTGTAAATTCTTGAGGTTTTGGATGTTGGTTCCTTGCATGTTTTTTCTCTCATACCTTGACGATTATGTCTAACTTATCATTTCTCAAAGACAAACATACTTGATTTATAAGTATAGGTAAGGCTGCAAGGTTGGGTTTTTCTCTATGAGATCTCCGAAAGATCTAGTTGAAAAGAATCTGGGGCCTGATTTGGCAGAATTGCGACACTTGCTGCTTTGGTTCTGACGATAGAATGCAGATCTGCATTAGATTTTAAGATTTAGGTGAAAAGAAGCTTTGGTGTGATTTGGCAGCACTGCAGCAATGTCTGCCAATGGTTCTCTGAGGTAAGATTGTTGCTCCACTCGACTTTATGTGCATTTTCCCCTCGTTGATTGATGGTAGAGGTGATCCATAGCTACATATCCAAGGGGATTGAATGGAGTAATTAACAATCCCAGGCCTTGTATTGTGAATGTGATGTGGGCCTGAATGGAAGAAGAGAGGTGTTTTGATCGATAGGTGGGTTGTGTTCATTCACAACTACTTACACTCTTTGGGGGTGCGGTGGCAAAGCTCATGTATTAGAGTTGAAGAATCAGATGATTAACTATTGGATATCATTTATACAGTTCTAACGGCGTTCTCCATTAGTTGAGATTCTGGGTGGTGCATGCTACATTTTTGCAGTAAACCAAGATGTAGAGATTCGGCCATCGACCCCTGTGTCAAGTTGCATCACATTTCCCAATTATGGTTGAGGTGATGGGTTTTTCTAATCCACACTCCGCAACCCCTTGGTCGGAAACAAAGGAAGTTTAAGATTCTCTTACTTCTGACCAAGTGCATTACATGGTAATTCCCAATGGTTGTGTTCGCAAGGTGTAATAGAAAAATTTATGTTCAAAATATTTGAGGTGAAACCTATTTTTCACTTCCATTTTTCAAGAAAATCGAAAGTATTCTTAACTGATCCGAGACGAGTTAATTAATTTTTGTTGTATTTGGTTGTAAGGTTTCTTGAGATGCTTAATTGCATTGTTAAGGATCTCTCACCGGAAGTCGGCATCTAAAGTTCTTTTTTAAAAAAAATTAAAAAAATAAAAGATATGTGAAGATGTATTCCTCGTGCTTAAAATTTTCTTGCAATAACTTAGAAAATCTTGGGTGATCGCAGATGTACGTGGAGATATGGAATATGTTAAGGAACTTCAATGAACAATATCATTTTCGTAAACAGTTCAATAAACATTCAATGGCAGAAACAAAATCTGTCTGCAAACTCCTGATGTAAAGAAAGAAAAGGTGATAGAATGATTGCACAATTGCATTCAAGGGTACTGAAATCACTTTTAGTATAATTTTACGTGTAGGATAACACTTTTTAGCATAATTTTACGTAGATAACATAATTATCAAGGACGAATTTAAGTATTATTTTTAAATGTAAAAGGACCTATAACTGGAATTTAAGTTGGTTTGCTAATTTTTTTGTAAAAAAGAACTAAATAAGAATGAAGTGTTTTGTATTTGTGGGGTGACTACAACAATTAGTTCCAGTTTAGGGCGAATAATTTTCCAGCTTCGAATCGAATTCCAGTTTCAACACGTTTATCCAACAGTGGGTTGCACTGCTAACTGGCTGACTTGCCAGTACGAGTAGCAACCGATGCCAGTGTATCCATTGGAGGATGTTGATTATTTTGGTTGCAGAACACAGGCCGGGAATGAATTATAAGAATGGAAAGGGCCACAGTACCGAACACTTGCAAATATGATTTCCTCAGTTCCGTAAGAAACTCAAAGCATCATCATTCCCTGCAATTATCAGATGCGAGTAATTTTGTTGCGTGTGTGTCTTGACTTGTCAGCATTAAGTACTTCTGGTGGACAAATTTATAAACACAAGTTTCTATCTTCATACTGATCATGTCCATAATATGAATGCACTAATAAGAAAAGGTCTGAAAATGAGGTAAAATATGAAGTAAAGAAGAAGACGTCATCCTGATAATCCTAGAAGCCATCTGTCCTATTAGAAGGTTTGTTACATTCTATCAACTTATCCACAGAGAATACTATGAAAGCACAAGTTCCTCCAGCTAGCTCATAGAAAACTTGTATAAAAGAAACCACGCAAAAACAGAATGAACATGATATATTCACATAATAAGTCATGCTGGACTTCATTCAAGGAAGAAGACATTCTTTCCACAAAAAGATGAACAAAAAGTAAATCAGAAGGAATCAATGCCATTACATCAGCAACTTGATGCGTTACTTACCAGAACTGAATCCAAAGTGAAACAGATATAAAATCAAGCACGTTTTCCACTGTTAGGATTTGTCTTTGTGCACAAGGCCCATCGTCCCTTAGCACGACGCCGCTTGATAACTGCTCTTCCAACGGTAGTGCTCATACGCTTGCGGAACCCATGTGTCCTAGCTAGTGATTTCCTGGACCTGTGCCTCTTGGTTTGACAAAGAGTATATTTTTTCGCCGTCACCACCAATCCACGCCTCTTGTTGGACCTCATGCCTATGCTGGAATTCAGGTCCAAACCCAATGATAATCCTGAAATTCAGTACAACCAGTGCATTTCACTTCTCATCGTTTTAAAATGTTCTGCTGCACTTAAGTTCTCATCTTTCTTGCAGTCAACATATTCCCTATGTATCAATTCTTAGAAAAATATTTAAAAAGACATATTTGCCTTGTATCTTCATGTTTGAGTATTATGTACCTTAACACAGTACTATATCTTGCATCGGGAGCTACATTTTGGCATTGCATTCATTTCAAGATTCAGAATATGCCATTGTAATATTTCTTCAAGATTAAATTTCTAAAAACATTCTTCCACAATTCTTTTATAGAAAATATGTATTGCTACCGGAACAATAAAATCATCATTATTTCACCAGACAACTTCAAACAGAAACAAAAGACAAATCTTGAAGGTGTACGGAAAAGCAATCAAAAACCCATATAAACATGCAATAAGCAGAAAATCCACAATCCCGCGGATCAAATTCACCAAAACGCAACAATCAAGCCATTCCATAAAATAAATAGAAAAGAACAGAGAAAACATTGCAAACAAAGACTACATGACCTATTGAGTTATTCAGACCAGAAAAGGAAAAAAAAAAAGTCAAAATTCCACTCGTTTACCTGAAAATAAAGAGCGCGACGAAGAATAAATAGCAGACGAAGGAGTGAAGGAGCAGTGGAGGAGCATCCCCCCTGAATAAGCCGCGGCCCTGGGCTTCACGTTGATTGAAACAGAGGATTTTGTTCGCGAACCGGAGAGAAGCGAAAGCGAAGCCGTGGGGCCACTCCCATTGCCATAGCTGCCCCTGTAACAAGTTGTTCCCACTGATACGCAGCAAGCCATTTATCTTCTTGCTCGTTATCCCCTTTTGGCCAGAGTTTATTATACCTTATCTAGTTCTTTACCATTATGTGAAATTTTTAGAGCCTGGGTTGCGATGTAGGAATTGGGCTCAACATGTGTTAATTATCCACGTATTGTTAAGTTTTTGGGCTATAGGCCCACACCCAGAATCCATACAAGTCCTAGTTTAGAACAAATAGGCCTAGAAGTTTGGGATTATGGTCTTTCAGTCATTTCTACCTTATCTTTGTAAGTGAGCTTCATATGTGGTCCAATAGGACTGAATTATACAAAATTGGCCCATACTCGAAGGGCAACAAATCGAGTCGTGCTTAGGATCCCACGTACTTCAACTGGTATATATAGCTTAGCAGGCATATAATTTTTGAAAAAAATTAGTCTATTAATGGGCTAACTTTTATATAGGTCAGCGGTCACTTGACCCATATAAATTTTAAATCGAGTGATATGCACGAATAGACAGGGGCACGTGGAAAAAGACTTATATAACGGACTAACTTCCAGAGCATACCTCTACAATATTTCAGTTAAGAATATGGTACACACGAGAATCGAACCCGTGAAGTTGGGGGTTACTTCCATATCATCCTAAGTCTTACCACATCGCATGTGTCTCTGAGAGACTTAGCTGACATATAATTGATTTGATATAATACTGCAAATATCGACTGACTTCGTATTATACGCGACGAGAATCAGACTGTTTGTTCTAACTATCTTAGCTTGAAACTGAGATTATCATGTAAGCTGATGTATTTCTAATTCACAATTAATTTATTTTATTTCACGGCTTGTATTCTTTGAACTTGAACTAAAATTACATATATATCGTTTTCTATGAGTCATTAGGTGTGTATTAGCATTAGGCCCAAAAGAGTGATTAATCAAAAACGTGAGAAGGAAAGATGAATATTTTTCCGATGGTTTATTCGACGTGAAGTGACAGAGCAAGATGGGGACAAATTAGTTGTTATCATTTTGGAATGATTAATGGGAACAGCTAGCGTGTACTGGACTTTTATATAATGTATATCTGATTAAATGATATATTTAAGCTTTAAATAAAAGTATTTATATCATATGAGATGATGACAGAAAGAAGTATATCAATCTTCCATAGTTAAAATTGCATTGGATATATTGGATGCATGAAGTATTAATTACAGAGTAATAAAAAGATATTTAGGGAATTAATTATTACTTTCTCTATTGAAGTTTAAAAGATAACATATATGGAAATTGTTATCATTATTGGATGAATGAGTTTTGCTTAAAAATTTAACAATACATGTTAAAAAATTATGCTAAAGAAATCTCTGAGCAAATGCATAATATAGTACAGCATCCAAAGGGAAGAAAATATCGACTCTTGAAAATTTGACTTTTATTGTGGATGAATGAAAACTATTATCAATAAAAATAATTAGAAATTTATACGTTATTATATATCTTTTAAAAAATAATATTTTCATTATCAGATGAATTAATCTTAATTAAAAGTTTTAATTTTTTTTGGAACATGTTAAAAAGAGGTTAACAATCTTCTACCAACGAATTGACTTCGTAAGATTGCATTTGACATTTTGGAATATGTGAAAATAAAAATTTGTTATTAATAAAAAAAGATAAAAAATATGCATATAAAAATATGATATTGTTTATCTTAACAATAAATAGATTTATGTTTTAAATGGTCATTCTTGTCATTTAATAGATAAATGGACTTTGATTAAAAATTCAAATTATCATTAAAACATGTTAAAACAGATTATATTAAAGTTTTGCTCAAAATGGCATAATGAACGTCAAGTAAGGACAATCTAAAACTCATGATAATATTTGTAGCTAAGAGTTCTTATATTAAATTTTATATTTATTTGACATTTTACATAATATGTGAAAGTAAAGTGATAAGAAACTCGAAACCACAACCGATATGAATTAGATTGACATAATCAATAATTTTTTATTATTATATTCAGAAGAGGCGTAAATTTTAATTTTAAAGAAAAAACTATTTTCATATGTAATTATTATATTTTTTTGAAATATTAATGCGGTAGGTGAATTGATTTCTATATTCTTGCACATTTGAACGAATATTATAAGTTTTGTATTACAAATGCCATGTGAAACTTTTATACCACATTTAAGTATATGAGTTTTAAGGGTCAATAAAAAAAAATATAAATTGAACGCACCCATTAAAATTCACTAAATTTGTTTAAAAATACGAAACTTTTGATCTTAAAACCTATTCAAAAATCCTGTGAGAACGACGTCGCATCCGCTACACTTCCCTCTTGCCACAATTAGGCAAATTAAAGGCAATCTTATCTATATAACCTATGTATAACCTCTAACGTCTTCATCTATACATGTGTGATATACAATTAGGTCAATTAAAGGCAATCTTATCTATATAACCTATGTATAACCTCTAACGTCTTCATCTATACATGTGTGATATACAATTAGGTCAATTAAAGGCAATCTTATCTATATAACCTATGTATAACCTCTAACGTCTTCATCTATACATGTGTGATATACAATTAGGTCAATTAAAGGCAATCTTATCTATATAACCTATGTATAACCTCTAACGTCTTCATCTATACATGTGTGATATACAATTAGGTCAATTAAAGGCAATCTTATCTATATAACCTATGTATAACCTCTAACGTCTTCATCTATACATGTGTGATATACAATTAGGTCAATTAAAGGCAATCTTATCTATATAACCTATGTATAACCTCTAACGTCTTCATCTATACATGTGTGATATACAATTAGGTCAATTAAAGGCAATCTTATCTATATAACCTATGTATAACCTCTAACGTCTTCATCTATACATGTGTGATATACAATTAGGTCAATTAAAGGCAATCTTATCTATATAACCTATGTATA
>KQ990520.1:105336-168150 GCA_001598015.1 Dorcoceras hygrometricum
AAAAAGTGTAAAAATATATAACTTCTAAAATCAAACGAAAACGGGAACTATATTTGATCGTCAGTTCTAATCTCCTAAACGATATGATACCAAAAAGTAAAAATAATCAAATCGAAATTCATAGGAATAAACTCCTGACATTGATTTGTATTTTCAACAAAATGTAGGATGTTTACAGGAATATTTGCGAATTGCTGGGCGTGCCAGGCGCTCGTGCGCCAATTCGTGTAAAAAAGTGTAAAATATCTAACTTCTAAAATCAAAACGAAAATAGGAACTAAACTTGACCGTCAGTTATAATCTCCTAAACGATATGATACCGAAAAGTAAAAATGATCAAATTGAAATTCATAGGAATAAACTCCTGACATTGATTTGTATTTTCAACAAAATGTAGGATGTTTACAGGAATATAATAATAAAAACAAAGCTGAAAAGTTGAGTTAAATGCAGAAAGCCTAATGAAACTAGGAAATTTGAATGATAAATTTGCTGAGAATTGACAGTAAGTTGTGCAGACTTTTGTGCTGAGTTTTTGTGCAGATTGTTGATGATTTGATTCCTCTGTTTCTCGTCCCTTTTATGGCTTCATGGGGAGTTTACCCATGTTCACACGTTTTGGGCCACGGTCCACAACTCCCAACTGTTTTGGCGCTCACTTCTTTTCTTCCATGGACCGGGTTTGATTATAAATGGATTTGGGCTTTTCGCTGACTAGGCTTCTCGCCTGGGCTAATTATTTTTTAGCACCAACATGTATATAAGGTACTTTGGAAAGAGCGGAGCAGAGGAAAACACGCCGAAAATGCTACTGTTGAGATTCTATACTATTCTTCATTAATAATCTAATAATATAACGAACATATAGCTTTCAAAATTCATATTGTACTCTTTTTAAAACAAAAAGAAATTCATATTGTTTTGAAAATATGTTATATCTCTCCAAAATCATGGGTTTTGAACTCTTTATCTGAAGTAAACGATTTTTCTTTTTCTTGTTTTTGTCCTTTTTGGCTATCACCATTATCATTCATTATTTACTATAGAGTCTGTATTAAATAGAACAGTGGACGTATTTCAGAACAACTTTTCCTCATAATTCCCATTCTTTCTTTGTACCAAAAGAATCCAGCTTGCAGCCATCATGGCGAATACTGGGTACGAATACTTGTTTCTTGAACTCATGGTTTTTGTCTTTATGCCGCTGCTGCTGCAACAAGCGCCAGGTGCTAGGTCGGAGCTGGAGCTGCAGCTGCAGCAGCAAAATAATTTCAGCACTCCTGAAGGGAGGCAGCTTGCCGGCGGCTGCAATTTGTTTCAGGGAAAATGGGTCTTCGGTGATTCGAATCCTTCCTACGAATCCTCAGCATGCCCCTTTATAGACACAGATTTCGACTGCATAAAGTTTGGTCGTCCAGATAAGGAGTTCCTCAAGTTTTCTTGGCTACCAGATGCCTGCACCTTGCCCAGGTACTCCTTCCGTTTTTACAGATATGGTTAGAGTATATAGTCTTACGTACCACACAATCAAAATCTCTTTAAAGGTAAATCTTGATGTTTTGCTTCTCTGAAGATTTGATGGGCTGGGATTGCTGAAGAGTTGGAGTGGGAAAAAGATAATGTTTGTGGGAGATTCATTGAGTTTGAATCAGTGGGAATCTCTTGCCTGTATGCTCCATGCGTCGGCACCCGATTCCAAGATCTCCTTCCTCAGACGTAATCCGATTTCTTCTGCTACGTTTCAGGTATTAAAGTTTCATTCTTGTTCTGTATCGCCACCCAATCGCAGCAAACCAATTTCCAGTTAAAAGGAAATTTAAATGAACCCTCCATGACACTCAAATACTAGGATCGCCCATCGGTATTGTCACGTTCCGAGAACGGGTCTAGACATGAACATCAGCGATGTTTAATAATTATTTATTACAAGAACGGGTCTGGACGTGAACATCGTCGATGTTTAATAATTATTCATTACAAAATATCAATCCTCGTAGTGCAGCTCAAAACAAGTCTATTACATAATAAAAATGACTATCTTTACAACTTGAATACAGAGATGCGGAAGCGAAATAACAAGAATTAAATAAGTCTTAACCAGCCCTAAAACATGTCTTGTTCATCTTCTTCAATCCGTTCTTCATTCTTATCTGGTGGGAAAAGTAAGTGGTGAGTGTGTGGGGAAACACTCAGCAAGTGGGGAGACCATTCGACCATAACAAAATATACATATACAGATTCGGAACAGAGCATATAACAGAACAAAGCAGAGCATATCACAGAGAACATGTAGCACTGATAGTCACTTCGTTTCTATGATTTACTGATAAGTCCATAATTTTTACTCCTCTAAGGGTTCGAGGCCATAGTTACACCTTGTAACTCGGAGTACGGAATATTACGTAGACCTATATTACGACAGAAACATCAGTGTCAAAAACAGAGCTTAGATCAAAGCATGAACTCGACACGAAACGAAAGCCCGAATGATAGTTCAAAATAGAACGTAGCATTAATATCATATAATATTTGAAACGAATATATATAACAAAAGCCCACTTACGGATTACGCTCAAAATATGAGAAATGTGGTGGCAATGGTTGATTCAGTATCTGGTTGCTACTCGAAGATGATCACGAATATGGTTTCATATGCGTCTTCAGTATACGAAACGGTCGCATTAGGCCCAAAGTTGGTTTGTTCACAAAAGGAAAAAAAGGAAATTGTGAAAGGAAAAGACCGGATTTTTAAGCCATTTGAATCCGTATTAGGACGGTGAATAGAAGCTATAGTCTTGTCGTATATAATCGGTACAGTAATATTGAAAAGGTATTTTGGTAAAATATAACCTTTGGATCAGGATGAAATTTGAACAGCATATGTGAAACATGGTGAAATAATTTTTGTACGATCAAGATCGTTTTTCGAGGAAATTTGCAGCCGTTTCTAAGTGATGGTCAAGAGCTGCAAATTTCTCGTATAGAATCTGTACAGAATTATGGAAGGAGTTTTACAAAAATCTAACCGTTGGATTGGAATGAAATTTGTACACCATATGTAAAAGATAACGAAGTAAAATCTGAACGGTGGGGATCGGATATCGAGGTCATTTGAAATCTGTTTAGGATGATAAACGAAAACTACAGTTTCCTCACATGTAATCTGTGCAGCATTCTTGCGAATTTAATTTACTGAAATTTTACCGTTAGATCAGAATGAAATTCGTACCTAATATTCAGAACATAGGGTAGCAAAAATTTTGGACGGTGAAGATCGGATTATAAGAACTGGAGAATTGGAAATAGGTTCCGAACAGTAGACCTTTATATTGTTGTCGGAATGCTCAAAACTTCAAGCTCTTATTTCTGAAATGGGGTGCCTCTTGAACGAATTTGACAGGATTTGTTGATGTTTATAGAGTGAATTCTTCATCTTTAAAGTGTATTATATATAGTAGAGGTTGGGAAATTTGAAGGGTCACCTTTTATGACAATTAATCACCACTCTTTATGATCATAATTAGGCATTGAATTGGACGATTTAATTGGTCATTAATCTCTCTAAATTGGCAGTTACGATTGTTGATTATTGGCTTTTCAAATGCCATATGATCTGTACGCGTGTAGTAGCTTGTCGAAATTCGTGAGTTGAGTTGACTTAGTCAAAGCTGAGTTGACTGTTGACCAGCTGATTTGACTGTTGACCAGCTGAGTTGGCTGTTGACCAGCTAAGTTGACTGTCCCAAAGCTGAGTCGACTTTACCAAAACCGAGTTGACTGTTTGACTGTTGACCAGCGGAATTGACTGTTGACTGTTCCAGACCTGAACAGATCTGAGTTGACTCCCAGATCTGAGTTGACTTGTCAAAGCTGAGTTGACAATCGATTTTTTTTTCTGCTGTATTTTCTGAGAGCTAAATTTCTGGATTTTCACATGTATGCTCAATTTTGGTTTTCTTGATTGTAGGATTATGGTGTCACATTATTATTATACCATTCAACATATCTAGTAGACATAACTCGAGAAAGCATTGGGAGAGTATTGAAATTGGATTCCATTCAACAAGGCGATGCATGGAGAGGAATGGACGTGCTTATTTTCAATACATGGCATTGGTGGACACACAAAGGCAAAAACCAACCGTATGCATCCCTTTTTATTCTTTTCCAACTTCAAATTTCTTCCAACAACATTGAAACCTGAAAATAAAGGAAAGTGTGTTGATTTTGAGAGAGAAAATTCATCTGTTGTTTTAGTTGAATGCTTGTCATTATGTTGCTATTTGCCTGCAGATGGGATTATATACAAGATGGTTCTACCATAAGCAAAGACATGGATCGTTTGACGGCATTTTACAAAGGTTTGATGACTTGGGCTCGCTGGGTTGATCTTAACGTTGATCCCACAAAGACCCGAGTTTTCTTTCAAGGAATTTCTCCAACTCACTATAAGTAAGCAATTTAGGCAGTAGTCTTTCTTTCATGTAAAAAGATTCAATCTTTTTCTGTAACCCGTAGATTTCCAACTATAAATTCTTAACTTGCATATAAAATACATACAGGGGTGAAGACTGGAAGTCAGGTTCAAAGAACTGCTACGGCGAACGACAACCATTGGAAGGGTCATCATACCCAGCTGGTACACCCCCTCAGGTTGATGTTGTCAACAAAGTACTCGGGGGAATGAAAAATCCGGTGTATTTACTCGATATTACAACATTGTCACAGTTGAGAAAAGATGCTCATCCGTCAATCTACAGTGGTTCTCATTCGGGGGTCGATTGCAGCCACTGGTGCCTCCCAGGATTGCCAGATACTTGGAACCAGTTACTATATGCAGCCCTCACAACGTGAAACTTAAGATTTGTTTTAAGAGCATTGAAGCGCATTGGACCAAGTCTCCACCTTGTGTACACATCATTAAGCTTTGTGAAAAAGAATAAATGAACATTTCGATATCCAGAAACATGGTTTTCATACAACTCTTGTATCCAACAAGACAATAGATCAAGAACTATGGCATCAATTTACGTAGTATTATTGCTTCTGAATAATTCTGTCCGATATACTGGAAAAGAGTAGTCCCAAAGGTATATTACAACATGGAAATATGGTTAAACAGGTGTCGTGGATTATACACTTCTAGATCTCACATTCGAAGCTCAGTGTCCGGTTGAATCTAATTGAGTTGAAGACTGTCAGCTTCGAATTAATTGCCGAGTAGTGAAGGGGCCAGAGACAAACTCGTTGTTTCTTTTCCAGTGCGAGAAAAAAAAAGTATTACAGATTCCATTCCGACCAATCGCATATCCAATCCTCAGCGAAAATTTCCGAAATGCCGGTAATTGTACTCACAGTTTATATCCAATTTCTTTTTTACAAGAAAAAGTGAGGTGGGGGGGTACACCCTGGTAACATTTCTGAAGCTGAGTTTGCTTCAGATCAGTAAGAAACAGAGGACCTGTAAACAAGCTTCTGTTGATGCTGATTATGGTATTGCACGTTGCAGGATCGAGCCTTATCCCTCAGTTCTTGAAATGCTTTCATTGTCTCCACATCAAAACCACCCGCAAACTATGAAAATATAAGCCCATAAAACCCGAAAACATGATCAGCCATAAGATTACAAAAAAGCATTAAAAGTTACTTTGATTGGTGGAACACGAAAGTTTTTATATAAGATGTATGTAAAGACACGCATTTAATGTACCTGATGAACCCGGAACGCAAACTTTACACCTTGAAGAATAAGCTCTTCTTCTTCAGGACTGCCCCAAATCATTTCGAGCTCCGCGGATATCCTCTTCATGTACTTCATGGCCAGTTTAACGGATGCCAACTTGATCTGCAGTTATAGGAGACCATGAGTAATTTGACTGGAGGAACATATTTCTCAGCTTTCTTTCGAATTCTTAATTTCACGTCAAATCTTCTTTTTAAGATCACTTAAAAAGATCATCTGATCACAAAATCTTAGGAAAATAACCTAAAAGGGACCACTAAGCAGACTATCTAATCAGTTTGTAGCTAACAAATTGATTAATTAATTAGGCCAGAGATGAATCTTTCCCTAGGGAATATAGTCGAGAGGAAAAACAGAAAACCAATCATTTCAAGTTCTAGCAGTGAAAAATTACTCTGTTGTGATATTTTAGTCGATGCCAAGTGTTAGATGATTGGGTTACTAGAGGATTCAGGTGATCTAGAATCATCCAATGACTCAAATATGACCCGAAAGCGCACAAGAAAAAGTTAGAATTGCAATGCAGATAAGATAAATCACAGATTCATGCCAATCACCAAATTAGTATTTCTTTTAACCTATATCACTTGATAGAAAGTTTGCAGCTAGTTCATATTTTTCATTCAAGTGGATTAATTTACCTGGCTGACATAACCGGTATCTAGCATCCAGTTCATAGGAATCTGAAAACCTTTGTATCGTTTGGCAGCTGATTCTCTCATTCTTGACAAGTTATATACTCCATGCTCCAGTCTGTCATAATATTTCAACCATTAGAATCTAAAACAAAATAATCCAGACGAAATAATGACAAAGGTAGCATTCATTTAGGTTTACTTCTCAAACAAAGACTGCATTTTCTTGAGAGCATGCGAACAAGGTTGTCTGGGATCATCTCGAAATGTTGAGGCTTCAGATTCGAGCTTTTTCAGATCACAGTACCCGAATGCAGCTTCTCTTAAAACATCAGCCTTCTGCTCAGGCCATTCAAAGTGCTTCAAAACTGCCCTTTCATCAACCTAATCAAAGACAATCAGATCACAAAAATACCTAAAAAAAAAAAAACATAAAGAAATGCGACAGATTACTATAAAAATATGTACCAAGAAAGAGAGCTCGTCATCAAGCCATTTAACAAAAGGCACTACATCTTCTATATCAGTGAAGGCAGCACCTTCAACTTCTTTAATCAAAAACCTGATGAAATCCCCTTGAGTTTCCACGTCTGTCTTAATCTGTTATTTAAAATAATTTGAAGCAATCAACATAAGTCTTTCTTGATCCGTAATATGTACTTCAAATCATTTACTGGTAATATTTGACTTCATTAGCAGAATGAGGACAACCATTAAATTTTCATAAAAGCCCACATGGTTTCATTCAATTTTCAACGTTTTGTATTTGCCAATTCGGATTTCGAATCTCAGTCCCTGTCTTATTCGGAACTACTCTAGAAAAATTCCAAGATGTCACCGCCAGCTTGTAATAATTCAGTGGCAGTATCAGTAAATAAACGATCAGGCGATGTACAATATGGTAAACACTGAAACTTACTGCCAGTAAATGAGAAGACCGGTTCGCAATCTCCCCGATCATATCCTTGGCCGCAGCTCCGGCCGCCTGGGTATCGACGGGGCCACCAACTCCGCCACCGGGATCCCGCCTTGAATACGAGTCCCTCCTCATTAGGGAATGGTAAAACTCGACAACCTCGGGGACCTTTCGAACCTTAGCCTGGACAAGCCTCGTTGCTCCTTTCGGAGGAGGCGGAGGAGGAGGTGGCGCAGATTCCGAACGTGGCGGCGGGGGAGGAGGCGGTGGAGGACATTTCAGTGAGGAAACTTTCACCGGAGGCGGTGGCGGCGGTGGCGGAGGAGGAATGTTGGAAATCTCCGCCAACGCGCGGTCAGCTGAATCGGATAAAGAACCATACGAAGGGGAAGATATTGAAGAAGATAATAAAGAGGAAGACGAAGAAGATGATGACAAAATTGAGGTGGATGGCCTCGGCGGCGGCTTAGGAACACGGGGAACGCGGGGTCTCAGCCCCATTAACCCATCGGAAACGTCTGGAATTTCCTCAGAATTACTCCGAGAATGCCTCGGCCTCTCAGAAATCTCCATCACTACCTCCTTCTTTACCTCAACTTCTGGCTTCACATTAATCATAGCAGTTTCGAAACCACCCATATTAATACTACTTTGAGTCGTGCATTTTCTCAGAAACTTTGTGTTGGCACTAGATTTATGATTATTCGCGGATTCGATAAACCTCGTAGCGGTCGATGAAGATGACGCCTCTTCTTGCTCCCGCTCTCTTTCTGCAACGGCCCTCTTGATGTCGGATAAATCAGCCTGCATGGATTTGATTTTCTCCTCATACTTTTGGTTTTGTTTGGTGAGTTGCATGTGCAAGTACTCATTCTCTTCCCTCAGTCTTTCATTTTCTGTTTCCAAGCATTCGATTTTCTTAATGGATCGTTCGACTTCTGAGTTCTTGCTCAAAATCTCGCTTTCAAGCACAGGAACAATGGCGACGGACTCTTTAAGTAGTTTGTTCTCCAAAATTTCAGTTTTCAAGCGGGACTCTCGTTCTCGTAACTCTTCCACGAGACGGAGGAGCTCGGCGACGTCGGGTGGCCGAGGCTGCACCTGGGCGGAGGCGCGTGGGAAGTGAACGCCAAAAGAACGTGAATAGGCAGCGTTTGAACCCTTCTGCGATTGCTGCTGCTGCTTAGCTGAGCTTGATCTGGATACTGATGGTGGCTCCGGGGAGACATCAGGCTTTATCTTCGTATTCGCCGGCGATTTCTGCAATCCCATTGCCACTTTTACTTTCCCAGCCACCATTATCGCTTTAAATTCAAAGATAACTCACCTTTTATTGAAATTTTTACAGCGCCATTATTTGAAATCTGTATAGAGAAGGACCAGACTTCAGTGGTCACTTTCTCGTTATCTGTAATATATATGTATACTGGGCAATATGCAAAAACAAACTGTAGTGTGTTCTTATGTTTACGAACGTGTCCAATGTGTATGAGGATCACGCGCTAGCTCCGAAGGTGAAACCTTTTTTGCCTCTTTTCCTCCTTGGCTTGTAGTTGACTAGTTGTAAGAATTGAATTTGAGAAGGTACTCTCCGTTGGAGAACGCTAAATAATTTAGAACATCGTAATGTCCTTCCTAACGGTCGAATGGTAGAATCTCGATAAAACTTGATTCCACCACACAAGAGTAACTTGAACTCCCGAGTTTGACTTTGACCCTTGATTGTAAGTTGATTTTGAAATCAAGATAACCTCGAACTTGCTTGTAATACAAAAATAATATCATTGATTTTCAAGATCTATGTTATATATGTTGTCAATAGAGAATATAGTTTCACCTATATATGGTTTTAAAATCAAAGTTTTTGTTCAATCCATTCTTCGGTAGATTGATCCAAGTATCGTCTTTAATTTTAGTCTTTCTTTTACATGAAGTCGGTCACGACTGTTATATGAATATGATATGATAACACTAATAATAAATAATATGATTATAAAATTATTGAGTTTGATGACTTAAGTTTGAGGTAAAATTTTATTTACGTTTTTATCATTTGTAAAAATTAATAAATATAATTAAAAAAGATAGAAAGATAAATATATAATGATTTGATTGAGTTAGATAATATTACTTAAGCTGAACATATATGTTCCAGTGTCTTATAATAACATTATCATTTGTATTACAATTTCTGTAATAAATTCGGTCACTCCCTCTATTATTGATAGAACAGATACTTCTAACCTGTCATATTACAATCGACTTGTAAAATTTCGAATGGAGTGAAGAATCCCTTGTTATGATCAAATTATTTCTCAAGTTAATACAACATTTTCAAGAGTAGAACATAAAAAATTTATTAGCCTGAGCTTATCAGTTAACATCAATCTGTCTTAGAAAATACGAGCCAACCGATACCTGGGATTCGATGATTCAACCCTCCATATGAGAGATGGAAAACATTAGATCCATTTAGGTATATGTGGGTGGTGGAGGCTCATAAATAACTTTGAAGGCTGATAAATCACCATCAATACAAGGGGAAGGGGGGGCTGAGCAAAATGAATGTGACCATTACCCAACTCTGCTCCTTCTTTTTTGTTACATTTTTTGTCTTTTCTTTGTTTCATCCCTGTCTTTTGACCCGATGAAGTAAACGATCAAGTATTTGTTCATTTATGCTAAGATTGACTCGAAATAGAATGGAATTGGATCAGGAAAAATATTCCTCATTTCTCATCAGGCGCTGAAAGCAATTAATGCACTGTTATGAATGACTTATTGCACAATATGATGTTTAGGGTGAGTTTAAATTAATTTATCAGGATAACGTGGCAATGTGTGAAGGGACTTGGGGGAATAAATGAATCAATGCAAGTGGTCCAATGGGGTTGGAACGTCCCCTACCCTTGTTATTTTATCTATGTGAAATAAAAACATACAATTTTTAAAGAAATGTTATATGTACATGATGGCTTATATTTCTTCTATCGGGAGCACATTTAGGCTAATTTTGTAATCTAAAGTACAATGTTTATTCCGTCAAAGTTTAAAAGAGCTTCCCAAATACTAATGTATATGAATAATAAAGGTAGAGTCTAATGACTACTATGATATACACATGTAGCAGTATAAACAACATTATAAAACTTTAAGTTAGCGTTTAGAAAAAGCTCTAGAAACAGCTACATCAAACACTCTCTTCTTAAAAAAGTTAACTCATTAATGGGTTAACCCCCTTGTATAGGTCAGAGGCCCCTTGGCCCATACAGATTGGTAAATCGAGGGATATGCACGAGTAGGCAGGGGCCCGGGGGCTTATACAATTTTTAAAGAAATGTTATATTTGCATGATGGCTTATACATCTACAGGTAGAGCTTCCCAAGTAATAATGTATATGAATAATAAAGGTGGAGTCTCATGACTACTAAGATATACACATATAGCAGTATAAACAACATTATAAAACTTTAAGTTAGTGTTAGAAAAAAAATGGTTTCCAAGGTTTAGAAACAGCTACATCAAACACTCTCAAGTAATTCTCTCCTCGCCATCTTCTGGCCAACATTTGCTGGGCTTAATCTGATCTTGGGATTATTGGGCTCGTTTTGGACCAACTGTGTTATTGAGCAATAATGGGCTTGACCAGTACGACATAAACTTTTGTTTAACGCCATGCTCCAGTAACACTGTACGCTCCATCCATTCATGAACAAAACTCGCCACGACGTAAGAAACTGATAGTTAAGTTCTCGGGCGCATAGACAAGTTGGTAAAATTTGGGATGATATGGGAATAATTTTTCCGACTTTATGAATTCGATTATCGTATGGAGCATATTCTCCATGAAATATTGTAGGGTATGCTTGAGAATTAGTACGTTATATGGGTCTTCTCCCTCGGACTTCTGCCTACTCGTGTATATCCCTTAATTTATCATCTGTATGGGTCAAGGGGTCTCATATTTATACAAACGTTAGTCAATTAATATGTTAACTTTTAGAAGAAATGGGTAGTTAAAATCAATATTGGGACTTGCAGTAAAACATATTATAATATGATTTGACTTGTACAAGTCTTGTTGGAACGCTTCCAACCAAGAATCCATATAAATGACATAATCATAGACGCAACGAACATAAATATATAATCATATATCAATTTATCACCGCCTAATAGAACTATCATATTTTATAATTAAATTTAACCAAGGATCACGTTTAGAATACGAATAACTAAATAATTATCTTCCTTTATTAAAAAAACACTAAATAGATTATTGTTCATGACACAATTATTCATCACCTCGAAGCCTAAAAAAAAAAAAAAAGCCTTCCTTCTTAAACACCATCGGTCCACCGGAGTGTAGCAAGTCTTTATAGTATAACTCGGCTATACAACATCGGGATACGAGGTTGTTAGTGATACGATTAAGTACAATCACTTCGCCATCTTATTTAATTTATGATTAGTAACACCGATAGATGCTAGCAAACCTATTATTATTAATGATGATTAATACACACAATAGCTACCAGATCCATCCGCAGCTACGATTAGCGGTGAGGTGGCTGCTGGCTGCTTAGAGTGCTAGTCGGTGAACTGGAAACGTCATCTAATTTAAAAATCATAATTACGATCTCGTCACTGCTTGTCGAACCGCAACATCTGATCGAACGTATTGGTACCCACAGCAATTCTTGTTGTTCGACAAGCTGCAATAAGGAGGAGAAAGATGAGGCCAAAGATTTATCTTTTCGGAGATTCCATTACGGAAGTGTCGTTCGCAGATGGTGGGTGGGGTTCTTCTCTTGCCAATCACTTCTCGCGCACGGTGAGATTCAGACTTGTGTTTTTTTTTTTTTTTGTGTCTGATTTGATGAGAGATTAATCATATGTATTGGGTGTTGTTGATGGTAGGCGGATGTGGTGTTGAGAGGGTACAGTGGGTACAACACGAGGTGGGCTTTGAAGGTGAAAGAGAATGTGCTTCATCCGTCGGAGAGCAGCCGTCCTCCGGCGGTGGTGATTGTCTTCTTCGGCGCGAACGATGCGTGTCTCCCCGACAGATCTAGTGCTTTCCAACACGTGCCGCTTCAGGAGTACAAGCAGAATCTCCACTCTATTGTTGACTTTATCAAGGTAAACTTGGAAATTAACTGTGCACGATCCCAACACACTGTTCACGTATTCACTATAATTGTAATCTATTAGAATTTTCTTGTAAAAGTTGGAACTGAGGTTTGTCTTTTGTTTCTCACCCAGAATAGTAATAATAATTATTTTAAATAATTAGTTGCTAGATTTTCTTATAAAAGAAAGATGAGGACTATAATTCGATGATTTTTTCTTCTCAAACTTTTCTATTTTAATAAGAAATACAAGATAAGGATTGTCGAAAACTTTTGAATTGATGTCTTAGTGGAACCGGCACTTAATTTCTTGACTGTCTTTGTATAACATGAATTGTAAATTAGTTCTAAGAGATTGATTCAGAAAATTTGACAAAAGATGGAAACTCTATATCGAGTCTTCCAAAATATATCTTTTCAATGCCCACATTATTTGGAAACAAAATCAAATTTGGTAGTTAAATTCATCTGATTTATTACAGTCATGTTACTTAAAGAATTGATGCTTAACCACCTCCTCCTTAAAGAAAGGGAGGGTTATTCTGTACTTTTAAGGGTAAAGTTTATCTTTTTAAAAATCATTATATTTATAAAATTCAATGCTAGTTCAAATTTGATAGATGCAATTTCCCCCTCAATCCCTTTCAGTTGATTGGTGGAACCTACGCTGCTGTTATTTTTCACCTGCTTCTTGTCAAAGTTTATAAATGCAAGTGATGCCTTGTCCTTTTCTAGCCAAGTCAATGACGTCCTTGAAACATTACCTTTTGAAGCATACTTAATTCACTTTAACAGTAATAACGTAATTTAAGATTTCTCCAATGTTTAAGTCTTGTGTCATAGCCTTTTGGGACCACAGAATTTAGCCATTTGGGTAAACCATTCACAGTTGTAAGTTGTGACTGAGAGGCAGGAGATGTAGCATAGTTTCCCTCGATTTGATCTTTACTAATGGTTTCATGCAATTTGCTTTTTGGGTTTTGATAAACTAGACTAGATAATGGTGAATTAATTTTGCTTGCACACTTACTATTTGGGCATGTCTATTTTTTTTTTTAAATCATGGTTGCTCTCATTATTACATTCAAAAGGAAGACGCAACTGTTATGTTTCTTGTGAACTTGTGCTTTCTACCCTTGTGCTTGCAAACATTAGCTGACGTCTTCCTTCTCTAATGGCTTCAGAAGCAATGGCCTTCATCCCGTATTCTTCTTATCACGCCTCCTCCAATGGATGAAGCAGCACGTCTCCTGTAAAACTTACAGTATTTCTAGCACTTTCAAACTCGTGAAATCCTTATCACCATGTGTTTTCTCAGCGTTTCATCTTGAAATTTTGGATGTAAAAATAATTCAGGCATCCGTTCTGTGACAACCCTTCCGGCCTACCTGAGAGGACAAATGAAGCTGCCGGAAACTATGCCAAAGCATGCGTCACAGTTGCATCTGAATGTGGAGTTGTAGCTGTAGACCTCTGGACGAAAATGCAGCAGTATCCTGGATGGAAAAAGGCTTATTTAGTGTACATATGCTTCTTGTTCTTGTTAAAATTCCATCCAATTGCAAACGGGGTGATCCAGAGATCCAAGGAAAGGGATGGGGATGAAACGGGACAACATAGGGTCACAAAAATAGTTATGGATCAGTCTCTTTTGTAGGATGGTATCTAATCAGACTCATGTTGTCTTTGAAATGCAGGGATGGTTTGCATCTAACTGAGAATGGGAACAAGGTCGTGTTCGAGGAAGTGGTCGCCCGGCTCAAGGAACAAGGTATAAGCCCGGAAACTCTACCTGCGGATCACCCTCTCCTCTCTGATATCGATGCCGAAGATCCTATCAAGTCTTTTGAGAATTACTACCTAAATAGATGAAGGAGGAGGGTAGCATATGGGACTTTGTGGAGGCTCTCTCTTGCATTTATATCTGTACGATGCTTCTAGTTTATGAGTGCTCCGAGGGGACATGGTTCATCTTGAAAATAAAGTGATAATAATGTATTTATCCTTCACATTTCAAGATCTTTTCCTCCAAAGGCGTGGTACCAATTAAATCAGGCACTTAGAATATTATTATTCTCAAAAGCCGTCAAAATATTTTCAATATCTTAAAAATATAATATTTTTCAGGATCGACGGTACTTTATTATATTCATAATAATGTGAAGACAAATGTGTGCTCCCATCACCGGTACGTTTTATATTTATATCTAGCAAACAGCGATCATCATATTTTCTTAATCATTATATCCTAATTAAGATAATAGAGGTATCTAATAATCTAATCACCAAACACTATTTAAAAAGCAAAAGAAATCCAAACAAATAAATGGGCACCAATCTTAGAAATTCAGGACAAGCACGAAACATGGCCGCATTTATACGGTAATCGATACACCTAAATATTCGAAAACAAATATTTTTTTTTTAAATCTTCTGGTAATATATATATTAATATATATATTACCAGAAGATTTAAAAAAAAAATATTTGTTTTCGAATATTTAGGTGTATCGATTACCGTATAAATGCGGCCATGTTTCGTGCTTGTCCTGAATTTCTAAGATTGGTGCCCATTTATTTGTTTGGATTTCTTTTGCTTTTTAAATAGTGTTTGGTGATTAGATTATTAGATACCTCTATTATCTTAATTAGGATATAATGATTAAGAAAATATGATGATCGCTGTTTGCTAGATATAAATATAAAACGTACCGGTGATGGGAGCACACATTTGTCTTCACATTATTATGAATATAATAAAGTACCGTCGATCCTGAAAAATATTATATTTTTAAGATATTGAAAATATTTTGACGGCTTTTGAGAATAATAATATTCTAAGTGCCTGATTTAATTGGTACCACGCCTTTGGAGGAAAAGATCTTGAAATGTGAAGGATAAATACATTATTATCACTTTATTTTCAGTATAACTTCAGTTGTAATTTATATAGGAATTTATGTATATATATATATGTTTTTTGAGATACATGGATAATACTTGTTATATATAGAGGGATAAAATATGTCCCACCACCTGCACAGTTTTTCCCAGAAAATAACTATTGAAGAGAAAGTGGCAATTATGGTTCAAGAAAGGGAAAAAAAATGTTGGCATTAAATTGAGAATTCCAGTTAGCCAAAAACTGGTAGTTGCCTGCATGACACGCATTTTGTAGACTGCAGACCAAACATAATTAAATCTGTGCAGTTTTTATTGCATCGTCGTAATTCTTACATTATTAAAAGAATGGGGAAAAAAATCCAATCTTTTCCGTAGAGAGAATGATATAAAGCCTCTGTCTGATGCTGAAACGTAAGCAAATAATACAGGAAAGCGTCAAAAATCATTGTCAAGAGGTTGTCGCGTCTGGTGCTGCGGTCAGAATCCTCGCAAAATATTTTATTGGATAATGGTAACATATTATACGGTCCCGGAATTAATTTGGATGGCGTCGGTTCGAATTTGATTAGGCACTTTGATTTAAGTACAATAAAAACATTTCACTAAATATTATAGACTCAAAGGTGGCTCTGATTTCCTTGTTTATTGATGAGACTTGTCTTTAATGAGGGTGATAATAATTGATAATCTGTTTTCGGAAGTCAACAGTTGTGGGCCATTACAAGTATGGACAAGCCACCCACTTTTGGTTCTTTCGTTTTCCTCTTTACCTTCCCATTTAAGTTTATGCATATATATGCTCATATTTCTTCAAACTTACTCATGATAGTACCACCACCTACCTCGATTGCATTTCTCAACGTCACTGCATTCACATCTATTACCTTGGTGTTTCTTCACATTTTGGAGACACTCTTTTGTTCAAAAAGGGGAAGATTTATGCTGGCTTGTTTTGCCTGGTATGTGATTCTTGGATAGCCCTTTGCCATTAATGTGTTTCTTAATATTTTTTTCATCGATTCGAGCAATGGATTTGAATCTGAGTTTTAGCCTGGTGTGAAGTATTGAAAAAAAGAGATGTCCTTTTGTAATCTTGAATTATATCTTTCTTGACAAAGGTTTCACATTGTCATTTGTTGGATTTTGATTTGAGATCAGTGATAAGTTGTGGTCAAGATTATGTCAGATTGTGATTTGATCTTGATTCATATGGTGTGAAATGTTGCATAAGAGGGGTTCTACATCTTTCACGTTGATGATTATTGAAGTACTTTTCATATAACTTTTGCTTCACAATGATTGGAAGGGGAACTGTATTATATCAGTGGTCGGAGAGGCTGACAGTTACTTGCGCAGCTGCGCTGATGGATCTGAGAAATCAAGTATACCTGATTCGAGAACTTCAAGTTTTGGTCCCTTGACTCGTTCGATGAATTTAGAATATTCCCTTGTTGGCCCTCCACTTTCCTGAAAAGCTCGTCTCGAATATATGGATTATAAGAGATAGATGATGCGTCAATCTAGTGTAATCTTTTTATGATTTGCTCTATTCTTATATAGACTATATAGCAATGTGAGTGTAGATAATTAGATACCGATAATTACTTCATATTGTTCCAAGGTAGTACACAAGTTTTTCCACAAAATTTGCTGATGCTATCTTCTTTTCACATGCTCGTTTTGGGTGGATAGCAGAATTCTTGACTCGTGGGCTAATCTCAAAAGATTTTCAATAATTGACTACAGAAGCATGGAATGGAATAAATATACAGCATTGCATGGCTGATATGTAGGATTGTTTAGTTATTTCTAATTCTGTGACTGCTAGATATGACATTCGACGAAATTCATGGGATACAGCCATCTACAGGTACTCTTGTTGCCTCCTGTAAGTATCTACAATGGGTTCGGGAGTTTGGTTTAAGAATATAATCACCAGAAAGAAAGCCAAGGGTAACAAATCACAAAAATTGCAGGTTAGAAGCTCGGATCTGTCTTCTTGAGCCAATATTATACTGATATCCCAATTATAAGTGGGCATGTCGAACTTGAAAGATTATTAATCCTTTTTCTTTATTTGACTCTGGACATGTAGCTGTCTTGATTCTGGATATCTGAATTTTAAGCATTTTTTGAGTTCTTGTTTTCGTTATTGAGCAGGAGTACTCGGCATCTGACAAGTCAAATGGGCATAATAAGGAAGGGTTGGGAAGAGGGAGTTCTGTATCGGCCAATGGGACATCTGAGGGCGACCACAAACAGATCCGTGTTCAGAAAATGGCTGCAACTCGAATTCAGACTGCGTATCGAGCACATAGCGTACGTGATAATATGTCGAATAACCTAGCTACTTGTTAAGCTTACTCTTGTTTATTCGGATGCATATTTATATCTTAACGTGAAGAATCAAATGATAAGATCAAGATGTGTTTCTTATTTGAGTTTATTGTGATTTAGCTATGAGAAATTTTCCACGTATACTTGTTCTAAAGTAGTATCATCCATGTAAAGTGGCGATTATAGTCTAAAGTGAGCCGGAAGTAAAAAGAACTTCAGCCTCATGGTTATTGTGTCGTGGATGGAGGTCTTTATGTTCAAACAACGTAATTGTCTTTATGGAGGTCTTTTGGTTATAGGCTCGGAAAACATATCGCCAAATGAAAGGGATGACAAGGTTCAAGGATCTGGTGCAAAGTGATTCGGTCAAGAAGCAAGCATCAACCACACTACGTCATCTCCACTCATGGAGCAGAATTCAAGCCCAGGTTAGAGCTCGGCGAGTTCATATGGTAACTCAAGGTCGTCTCAGGCAGAAGAACCTCGAAAATAAAATGAAGCTCGACGCAAAGCTTCATGACCTCGAGGTAAGACCGAGTGCGTCCTCTATCTGCCAGTATTTAAATGTTTTGAAATTCTATATTGAACTTGAGTTGACCATATTCTCCACGGACGGATTACCTGACAGGTGGACTGGAGTGGAGGTTCTGAAACAATGGATGAAGCTCTTGCAAGAATACATCAGAGAGAAGAAGCAGCAGTGAAGCGCGAGCGAGCAATGGCATATGCCTTTTCTCATCAGGTGTGAAAAAAATATATAAATATGGACTCAGATTGCAACACTTCTTTTATAAATGGTTCGTTTTATTTTAAATATAGTTTTATGAAATCATTTTTCTACCATGTTTATCCCATGGAAATGGAGGGTGATTATTTACTGAAACAATGAAAAGTTTATCATTTGGGCATATGGTATCATGGATGTTTGCTTTTGTAGCCGAAACACATAAATCCTGTATTGCATTGCATCCTGGCTTTGCTAACGGAGAGTAATGACCAAGAACCATGTTTTTTTTTTCAGTGGAGGGCCAACTCCAATCCAAATTTTGGGTCAGGAAACTATGAACTTGGCAAAGAAAATTGGGGCTGGAGCTGGATGGACCGGTGGATTGCCGCTCGACCTTGGGAGAGTCGAGTTGCAATACCTCCAAGTCCAAAGAAAGCACCGAGTCGCCAGGAAAGCAAGACTCCTAAAAGCAAAACTCCTCCCACGATCAAAACATCAGTAAAAGTCAAGTTAATTTCACCTAATGCAAAGGCTGCTACGAGATCCCGAAAACTGTCTTATGAAGCATCTGAGAAAACTTCTGATCCGAAAGTGAATGCCAAAGCTGAAGATGGTGAAACCAAGAATGAACGGGATGAATCCTAAAGTCAATTTTTCAGATTCAAGAAAGTGTGAAACATCAAGGTGATGAAGAAAATTAGCCGTTGGGCCTTGGCATGCTTTTGTTGGTTGAGCTTGAACAACTGTGTTTACCAGCAGCAAATTTCAAAAGAGAAGAATATTTGGATTTGGTGTGATTCTTGATTTACCGTACATTAGGAAGAGTGTAATTTATCATCGGACTATTCTGTAAAGTATATGTTGGACCTTTTGTCTGGTTCTTCTGGTTTGTATAAAGTCATTGTTCTTTGTAGAGTTACTGTCTTGCACTCTTACTTTTAACATTTCAGTCAAATTCAAAGGAGACTTATGTTGATTTATTCACATGATTTATAGGAGACGGCCTCACTTGTGGTATTTTATAAAACGGATTAAACCCATAAACAAGTATTACTAAAACCCATAAACAGGTATTATTAAAAATATTATATATTTGGCTGAACGGTGTTGGGCAACCCCACACAAAGACGAGTTGGTTCAGTTGCATTCCCACATATTTATTGATCCTATCGAAACAGGAACCTAAACTCTCCCACACATAGAAGAAGTAAACATCAGCTAGTTTCGGTACAAAACCAAACCAATGCACGTATACAGAAGATTAACAAAACAATGGAAGATCATCTCTTGAACTGATCAGGCACTTCATTAATCTGCCACGTCTATATATAGCTTCAAGAATCCATTACATTTATTTAGCTACATCACGGGCATATCTAATGCTTTCAATACATCTTTGAACTCGAATTCACGTGTTTGTTTGTTGAATCGCTCCACCAGTTTGTACCTTTGATCATTTAGGTAAAAAGACGAAGCAGTTTCCAAAAGCCACTTTGCCTCTGAGTCACTCAGCTTGCTAGGGAGTACCACATTGCCACGAATAAGCACCAGGTCTTTGCTGTCTGCAAATTCTGTGTAGCATGTAACGGTGAAGTAAGGAGCGGCTTGGGTTCCTCTTGCTTTATAATCTTCAAGACCAGTGAAGAGCATGTGTGGCATTTGAACTACACCACAAGTTCGATAAACAATCAAAACCTAAGATACATATTCTTGTATAATAATCAGCACTTCACGAAACAATAATCATGTATATTTTGAAAATAGTCTAGCTTAGTGTCCACACAATCTTCAAAATTTAACATTATTAAAGCTTCAACTTATGTTAAGCAAACCAATCCTCCATTATCTTTATATGAGTAATGATTATACTTCCACTAATTTCTTTGGAGATCATATGTGGTTAAGAAGTTGACACATTCCACGAAATCCTCCTCTATCTTTACTTATACCGATGTATACATGATAAAAAAATTTGGTAAATTCGTAAATGACCTTGCACAAACATTGTTGTATATCCGCTTCCTTTCCACATTGGAATAACAAAATAACGGCTGCAAAATAAAAAATTGAAATCATCAAGTTAAAAAAGTAAGGTTTTAAGAACAAAAAATAAAGTAGATGACTTACCAATCAACGGCTCTGTGCTCCACCAAATGGTACAGTTTTGCTTTCATTGATGAACCAATATGGCCCCTTCCCAAATGATACTGATACAACAAAAACTAAAGATCAGCTAAATATCTGCAACATTTGGATGGTCTACATAGAAAGGTGTTTTCATGATATAACTGATGCAGAAAACATATCACAAAGTGACTAAATTCATTGAGGTGAAGTAAAATACTTAGGAAATTACATCGTCCCAAATATCGGCAAGTTCCTTGGAGGACTTATTCTTTGCCCTCTGAATATCAATAATTTCCTCCAGAGGCTTTAATTGTAATGGGTTAAATCCAGTCGCGAAACTCAATGTCCTACGGGAGCCAAGTGACCTCCACTTCAAGAAACCATACGAAATCGCGGGCTTCTGCATATTCTCAAATATTCTTCCCATAGTTGAGATGGAATTACAAGGATGTTGAGGGGATACAATAGAGCACAAAGTACTGCCACAGTTAGCCGCCACTGAGGAACATGCCCTCCTTGCGACCTTGGATGCCACATACCGCATGGTATGTGTATGTTAATCTGCAGCATAACAATCTAAAATCTTTCAGTTGCGCTTGGATGGGTAGATTTAAAACAAATGATTTCAAGTAGCTTTGTTATTTATAATAAAACAAAAGACTAAATCTTAAATCAACATCTAACTTATTTACACATTAGTTGGTGGATTACAAATGACATCATTATTGGCTGGATTTCAGTGCAAATGAAATGAAAGGACTTAAAGTAATGGTCTTAATACTCTAAACCACAAAATAAATTTAACATACATCCATCCAAACACAACCTCAATGTCTTCATTTAGTCAAATGATCCAAACACAACATCAATGCCTTCATTTAGTCAAATGTTAAAACAGGCAAAGAGAAGGATGTATCCATCTCTCTTCATAACCAACACATAAAGACAATATCAAATCCACGGCGTCTGTCATGTTACTTCCATTGAGACACTATATCAGCCTACAGAAAATCTCATAACTAGCATACACAGACAATATCAAATCCACAATCCCACGGTTTCTCTCATTTAACTTCCATTGAGACACTATTCAGCCAGCAGAACAACTAACATGTGGGCCGAATAAAATCAAATCAAGATATGGTAAGCTAATCTGGACTTTGTAGAGGACTTCTCATCAAACATTTGGTGGATGAAATAGCTAAACAAAATCATGCTTTTCGTTATCGGTTTTACACAAACGTAGAAACTAAACGCTTCATCTCTCTTCTCGATATGCATCATATACACTTAATTAAACAAACCAATGCAATTGCTTTATTGTGATTTTAACTTATTTTCTTTTACATTTGACTGACAGGTAATTAAGCTGAAGATAAAGAACATAAATCTTGAAAATTGAGGGAATGTGGTACCAGAAAATATTGTTCGCCCTCTGCTGCTGCGGAGGGGGCTGCTGCTGGCGGAGGCGGCTGCTGCGGGTGGCAAGAGGATGGGATGAAAAATGGGTTGCGGAAACGATAGGGCTTTCAGGGAGATTTCCAATTTTCTCAAATTTAGATGTTGTTGGGTTTCAAAAACAAAACCCGTCAAGAGAATAGAGAAGAAGAAACAAAAAGTAGTAGTTCAAGTCCACGGAATCAGTACCCACACCAGCGTTATCTAGAAAGCCCTCTGTCACGACCTGCCCCTTTTGGGCCGAGTCTTTGGGGTTTGAAGTCTAGAGATAGTATTTGATCCAACTAGACTAGCCTTCTCCTTAGCCTAAGTCCCTTGGGCCCAACATGTAAATAGCCTTCTAGATTATTCCCCCTTTTGTAGAGATGTGTAGACTCTTCTAGATAGGTCTTGTATATACTTAGAAGAGTAGGAGCTTGTAGAGCATTCTAGAAAGACCTAGTATCCATCGTTGGATCAAGTTGATCTCCACTGTCCATTAAGGAGGTGGATCACTATAAATGGATGTAGGGACTTCATTTGTAATCATCAAGCAAGTATTCAAGCAATACAATCACTTTCCTTCCAACACATTGTGCCTTTTCTTTCTTGCCAACACTTTTAGCTCATTCAAGCATTATCCGGGAGAGGCTGATTTAGCTACCACAAGGGGTGGAAAGAATCTAAAGCCGCACGAGAACTTGTTAAGGGAACAAGTCCGTGACAAGTGGTATCAGAGCACGGTGGTGATCAAGGATGGCAGGAAACGTTGAGAAGGCCATCGATGTAACGGAGGAACGCGGAAGGGACGCTCTAGTGAATCCACCCAAGAAGAAGAGGGACCAGAGTCGTGCTCGTGACCCGGCTCCTTCTTGGGAAGGCATTGTTGGGGGATTGCTGCCAAAGTTGAGGCAAGCGAACACACCATCGCTACTTTGGAAAGCCACGTGCTCGAGGAACTCGAGACGGTGAAGAAACCCAAGCCGACTCGGAAGATCGCATGGGGCTGTTGGAGGCCATGGTCCAAGATCTCAAAGCAAGCATCGAGGGGATGCGAGAAGATCTAGCATTATGCAAGCGGGCCGTAGCTAGTGGGGGCACTAGCCACTATGCGACTAATCCAAGGGTGGAACTCCCTAAGCCGGCAGGTTTCAAGGGCATGCGGGACGCCAAGGAGGTCGATAACTTTTTATGACGACTAGAGCAGCACTTCGAGGCACTAAATATTGTTGAGGAGTCAACCAAGGTAAAGACCGCTGCCCTCTATCTTCTAGATAATGCAATGTTATGGTGGCGTAGGAAACATACCGACATCGAACGAGGCGCTTGTCGTATTGATACTTGGGACGAGTTCAAGAAAGAACTCAAGCGCCAATTTTATCCCGACAACGTGGTGTACGAAGCTCGGAAGAAGTTGCGCGAATCGAGGCACCGAGGTACCATTTCCGAGTATATAAAGGAGTTCACAATTCTTATGCTTTAAATCCCCAACTTGTCCGAAGAGGATCTTTTGTTCCATTTTACCGATGGACTACAAGTATGGGCGAGACAAGAGCTCCAACGACGGGATGTAAAGTCGGTAGACGAAGCTATTGCAGTGGCCGAGACCCTTATCGAGTTCCAACCGCGGAACCAAGGAGACTCATTCAAGAAAGAGACGTGGAACTCCGGCAAGGGTGGGGGAGAGAAGCGGCACAACAATGACCGGGACAATCGCAACCAACGAAGGCAAATGTCTCCCAAGCAAGGAGATAAAGGAGCTACTCGCAAAAACTACGAGGAGAAGAAGGCCGCCTTCGTGCCGAAAGGAGGATGCTTTGTGTGCAAGGGGCAACACGCAATGAGCAACTGTCCCAAGCTTGGCTCACTATCAGCCATAGTGGAGCGCCAAGAGATCGAAACCTGCAGCGATGTAGAAGGAGGTAAGATCGGTTCTCTCCAACTACTTAATGCCCTTAACGCCAAATCGATGCCCACACCACCAAGCAAAGGGCTGATGTTTGTGGAGACAATCATCAATGGGAAACCCACCAAGACGTTGGTGGACACCGGAGCAACCCACAACTTTGTGACCGAAGAGGAGGCCAAGAGGGTTGGCTTGCGATGGACAAGAGGGCAAGGGATGCTCAAGACCGTCAAATCCAAGGCACAACCACTCGTCGGTGTATCCCGAGGCGTGGATATTCGCCTAGGCACTTGGAAGGGCCAAGTGGACTTTTCTGTGGCACCAATGGATGACTTCAAAGTCGTTCTAGGCATGGACTTCTTATGCAAGGTAACCGCTATCCCCATGCCTTCTTTTAGTTCCGTTTGCATTTTGGAGAAGGGATCTCCCTGCATGGTGCCCACAATCGAGTCATCCGACGGGCAATGTGAGGCCAAGCACTTGTCAGCAATGCAAATTACCAAGGGGGTGAAGAAGGGCGAACCGACATATTTAGCCATATTGCAAGACGAAGTGCCGCACGAGAAAGAGGGCGTACCACCCCTCATCAAAGAGGTCCTTGAGAAGAACAAGGACGTTATACCCGCCGAGTTACCCGACAAGCTTCCACCAAGGAGAGAGGTGGACCACCAGATCGAGTTGGAGCCAGGTGCCAAACCACCCGTCATGGCACCCTACCGTATGGCACCACCGGAGTTGGAGGAACTCCGCAAGCAACTTACGGAGCTGCTGGACATGGGGAAGATCCGGCCATCCAAAGCACCTTACGGCGCATCGGTGCTTTTTCAAAAGAAACAGGATGGATCCTTGAGGATGTGCGTGGACTACCGGGCATTAAACAAGGTAACCATCAAGAACCGCTATCTCGTTCCCTTGATCGCAGATTTGTTCGATAGACTTGGTGCAGCCAAAGTATATACCAAGATGGATTTGCAAAAGGGCTACTACCAAGTTAGAATTGCCGAAGGAGACGAGCCGAAGACGACATGCATTACCCGGTATGGTTCATATGAGTGGTTAGTCATGCCTTTTGGACTAACCAACGCTCCCGCAACCTTTTGCACGTTGATGAACAAAATCTTCCAACCATACTTGGATCGGTTCGTGGTGGTCTACTTGGACGACATTATGATTTATAGCAACTCAATGGAGGAGCATGCCAACCATCTACGCACCATCTTCAAGGTATTGCGGGACAACGAGCTATATGTGAAGAAGTCCAAGTGCTCGTTTGCCAAGGAAGAGGTCCCCTTTCTTGGCAAGGTGAAGGCTATCATGGAATGGGAGGCACCAACAAAGGTAACCGAACTACGTTCATTCCTTGGATTGATTAACTATTACCGCAGGTTCATCCAAGGATATTCAGCCCGGGCAGCACCATTGACGGACTTACTCAAGAAAGGAAGAGCTTGGGATTGGTCCGAGCAATGTAAGGAGGCCTTCAAGGACTTGAAAGCAGCAGTAAGTCAAGAGCCGGTTCTAGCCTTGCCCGATTTCACCAAGGCCTTTGAACTTCACACGGATGCATCGGACTTTGCTATTGGAGGCGTTCTAATGCAAGAGGGGCATCCGATCACATTTGAAAGCCGCAAGCAAATGACACCGAGCGACGGTACACGGTGCAAGAGAAAGAGATGACCGCTGTTGTTCATTGCCTACGTGTTTGGAGACACTACTTGCTCGGGTCACACTTCACCATCAAGACGGACAACGTAGCAACGAGTTATTTCCAAACTCAGAAGAATTTGTCACCCAAGCAAGCCCGATGGCAGTACTTCTTAGCAGAGTTCGACTATACATTGGAGTACAAAGGCCAATGTTGTAGCTGACGCCTTGAGTCGTAAAGCAGAGCTTGCAGCCTTGAGCCTAGCCAAATGAGAGATAAAGGGACGCATAAAGGAGGGCTTGGAGCACGACCCAATGGCTAGGGAGTTGGTGAATCTTTGCACCCAGGGCAAGACTAAGCAATTTTGGGTAGAGGACGGTCTACTCTACATCAAAGGACGGCGCTTGTTTGTTCCCAAGAGAAACAATTTGAGACGGGACCTTATTCGTGAGTGCCACGACACCCGATGGGCGGGACATCCGGGACAAAGACGTACCTTGGCGCTACTTGAGTCCTCGTACTTCTGGCCACAAATGCGGGATAGCGTGGAGCTTTACGTGAAGACTTGTCTTGTGTGCCAACAAGACAAGGTGGAGAACAAGCAACCCGCAGGACTACTTGAGCCACTACCCATTCCGGACCGACCATGGGACTCCATTAGCATGGACTTCATCAGCGCATTGCCAAAATCAGAGGGTTATGGATCCATAATGGTGGTAGTGGATAGATTCTCAAAGTACGGGACCTTCATAGCTTGCACGAGAGATTGCACGGCAGAGGAGGCTGTTCGAGCATTCTTCAAAAATGTGGTGAAGTATTGGGGGCTACCTCGAAGCATTGTGAGTGATCGAGACCCCCGTTTTACGGGACGCTTGAAAAATGTGGTGAAGTATTGGGGGCTACCTCGAAGCATTGTGAGTGATCGAGACCCCCGTTTTACGGGACGCTTGTGGACGGAGTTGTTCAAACTCGTAGGATCGCAGCTATGTTTCTCGACAAGCTTTCACCCACAAACCGATGGGTAAACTGAACGGGTGAATGCCTTGCTCGAGTGTTACCTACGGCACTTTGTTAGTGCCAACCAGCGGGATTGGGCCAAGCTCTTAAATGTGGCACAATTTTCTTACAACCTCCAGCAGAGCGAAGCTACGGGACGAAGTCCGTTCGAGTTAGCAACGGGACAACAACCTTTGGCTCCACATGCTTTGGCAACCGGTCTCGATGATGGTAGGAGCCCAGGGGCGACCAAGATGGCCAAGTCATGGGAGGAGCAAGCGGACTTAGCACGATCCTGCTTGGAGAAGGCTTGCAAGAGGATGAAGAAGTGGGCCGATGAGAAAAGGCGTCCAAAAGAATACCGCATTGGGGACCAAGTTCTTGTGAAGCTACTTCCTCAACAATTCAAAGCATTACGGAGCTTGCACAAGGGCTTACTACGAAGGTATGAAGGACCCTTTCCCATTCTCGCTAAGGTAGGCAAGGTGTCTTATCGAATTGACCTACCTAGCACCTTGAAGATCCATCCGGTCTTCCACGTAAGTATGTTAAAGCCTTATCATGAGGACGTGGAGGACTCAAGCCGAGGGCAATCGCATCGAGCACCACCTGTGGTAACCAAGTCTTATGACCAAGAAGTGGATGAGGTGCTCGCAAGAAGAATTCAACGAAGGCGAGGCGTGCCGCCCCGTACTCAATACTTAATCCGATGGAAGGGACTACCGAAGCAACATGGGAGTTTGAAGAAGACTTGTGGCAGTTCCGAAACATGCTTCACGAACACGAGTCGACGAGGGCGTCTCCGAATTAGGTGGGGGAGGATGTCACAACCCGCCACTTTTGGGCCGAGTCTTGTGGAGTTTGAAGCCTAGATGTAGTATTTGATCCAACAAGACTAGCCCTTCTCCTTAGCCCAAGTCCCTTGGGCCCAACATGTAAATAGCCTTCTAGATTCTTCCCCCTTTTGTAGAGATGTGTAGACTCTTCTAGATAGGTCTTGTATATACTTAGAAGAGTAGGAGCTTGTAGATCATTCTAGAAAGACCTAGTATCCACCGTTGGATCAAGTTGATATCCACCGTCCATTAAGGAGGTGGATCACTATAAATGGTGTAGGAACTTCATTTGTAATCATCAAGCAAGTATTCAAGCAATACAATCACTTTCCTTCCAACACATTGTGTCTTTTCTTTCTTGCCAACACTTTTAGCTCATTCAAGCATTATCCGGAAGAGGCTGATTTAGCTACCACAAGGGGTGGAAAGAAGCTAAAGCCGCACGAGACCTTGTTAAGGGAACAAGTCCGTGACACCTCGGTCCAGATTCACAAATTGTAATAAACATTTGATATAAGGGAAATTTGTTTTAAATACTCAAATCCAAATTTCAGTTCCCATGCAGGCTAAGTTAGAAAAAAGAATTTTATTTGAACTCCCGAGTCCCAAAAAACGTCTTTACACTCCCTGAATCTATATATTTTATTTGGATGAAAATCAGTACTAAACAATGAAAATATGGCGTTAATATATGATATTTGGATATTACCTGTTTCATATTTGATACTAATATATGATTGTTTTGAGCACCAAACATATATACCAAGTCTTTGCATTAATGATACAATTTTTTTCATAGATGAAAATGGGTACAAAACATTGAAAATGTGGTATCAATATATGATATTTGAGTAGTAAATATTTCAATTTCGATATTAATATATAATATTTGAGTTTTTAAACATGTGTAGCAAATATTGATATTAATAAAGATGTTTCAATTTTATATCCAAAATTTTATATTCAGTATCAAATCTAAAATTTGAATATCATGTATTAATACCATATTTTCAATGTTTTGTATATTTTTATCAATAACATGTGAGCTCGGAGAGTACAAAAATCTTTTTTTTTTTATTTGGACAATTGAGTGTAAAATACTTTTTTTTTTTATTTCTCACATGGTCTGAATACGAATTTAAGTTTACTTTGCTATTTACTCTTAAAATAACCAAGAATAAAAACTATGTTCTAGGTAAACTACAAATATATATATTTTTTAATTATTTTCTTAAACTATAATCGGTTGTGGATGTAATGGGACCACATTTCTGAATAAATTGAACCAATCCGTAAAAACAGAGAATCCATAAACATGATACTGGCCAAATTAAAATAGACGAAATATTACACTATTCAAACGGACTGAATCGACAAAGTCGAAACATACAAAGAAACTCATTTTCTTCAACATTTCTTTAGAGAAAATAATCAATCTATACCAAACTAATCCGCATTAATTAGAATTAAGAAGTATCATAATAGTGCAAAAACTTAATCAAATGGTCGAGCTAATTTCACCATATTGAATAAACCAGCTGAATTGGAGTTAGGTATGCTCAACATAGAACAAAGGATATTTGTGGAGTAAACCATGTTTAGTTGGATCTTAAATTAGAACGTAGCGAGGGCAGGTGTACGAACGAGTGATAGGCTGAGATTGGCTAGGCTTTAAGTGAAAAAACAAAATAAAACGGTCAATAAAATGACATTTTCCATGACCATAGAATGTTATTAAAAGTTTGGAAACGAACGGAGTTGATACATATATATCTTTTCACAGTTCTGTCGATGCAAGTAATAGGTAGTATCTACCCCATATATGGTGAATCTCGTATATATGGGCCAACCTCCATATTGGAGTAAATACTACCCTATCACAAGTATCCCCACCCCCATGTGAGGGGGTGAGTACTGCCCCGCCATGATCATCTAATCCATCTCTCTTTACAAAACTCTCGTCGGAAGGCTTCTTTTCAACCCAAGAAAACAAGAAAGGCAATTAATTGTTTAATACATCCTATCTTCGACAACTTCTTTCGAAAAAGATAATGTATTTATTTGTGTGTATCAATTGTTTGAGGGGGAGCGAATCCTGAGACAGACAGGAGCTATGTTAATTACTGTTGCTTGAAATTAATGGTAAAAGGAATAAAGGACTACGAACTTTATTGGTATGTGTTAAAAATACTCTAAGGATTTAGTTGAACATGTGTGTGTATTAAATTATGTAGTTGTGGGAGAGGGGATAACGAGTACGAGTGAAGAGAAACCTTAAATAACGGGTTAGGAATTTCTGTTAGAAATGTAACCAACTCGATGTAATATATAGATAAATCAAATATGGATATCTATTACCATTGGAAATCAAGTCAAGTAAGCAGTCTCGAGCTCGATTCGAGTGATCTCATGCTTGGTCACACGACACAAGGTGTGTGCATGCAAGAAATTTTATAGTTTTATCGTTTGGGGGAAAGGGGGGAATTTGCAACTTCTGCATCTCACAAGCAATAACCAACAATAAGTTCTCATGTATTTCTTCTCCACCACTGTAGCTGCCATTTCTTTCACCTTTGTATTCCTCCTCGAATTGGCGACACACTCTTTAGCCAATGGTACAACAAATACAACCCACCGACCTAGGCCGCAACGCCAACTTTCGGTGGACTACTACTCCAAGACATGCCCTCAAGTTGATCAGCTTGTTGCATCTGTAACCTCGCAGCAGTTCAAAGAAGCCCCCATCTCAGGTCCTGCCACCATTCGCCTCTTCTTCCATGACTGCTTCGTCGAAGTAAGTCCCCAACTTCCTTGCTGCATATTGCACTGCTTACATCATTCTTGGTGGTTAACTATCAAAATCTTGAATATTCGTGAGTGATTCTTAGAGTGTCCTGTAATTTACAACCAGGACACCAAATTCTTGATCTAATATTTAGTATAATTCTGCATTTTGTCATGAAATGTGCCCATAGCCTCTTGTCGTTGTCACAATCATAAGTTATCTCGCAACATGCCCGAGAGCCCGTGAGATGATTACTACCCTAATTCGCCATTCGCCGAAACTTACACCAGAGCCAGGAAAAGAGTCTGGAATTCTTTGCATGAACAACGTACGCAATTGTTTATATATGTTATCCTTGACGTTCTCCTTTTTGTTGTGCCTGTAAAAGGGTTGCGATGGATCCATACTGATTTCTACAAAACAAGGAAGCAAAGAGTTGGCAGAAAGGGATGCGGATGACAATAAGGAGCTGGCAGTGGAGGCGTTTGATAGCATAAATAAGGCCAAAATGTTAGTGGAGAGCAAGTGTCCCGGAGTTGTATCATGTGCTGATATCCTTGCAATTGCTGCGAGAGACTTTATCCATTTGGTATGCGCAAAAAATATTCCAAAATACTGCCTTTTTCCTTAGTTTTTGTCACTTTTTTGCCTTGGCAAATATATGTGCTTCACATGTTCTTCGAATCTTTGATGATGGCATGTAAACCACAAGTTCTATCATCGAGTAACAATTAACACTAAATGAAAATTTGTTTATCTGGGATTTTGAATAAAACGCACACTAAATAAAATAAATTCTTTAAAAAGTTGATTCTATTCGTCTGATATGCTAAGTTTCTCAATAGTTCCTCTTATCTTAAATTTTCTCATAAAGTTAATAAAATAAAACTTCTGGCACCATAGTTGAATTTACAACTAACAACATACCAAATAATGTAGAATAAGGATATACTGAACCCAAGCAATTACAGAACAAGATTCAATCAACCTTCGGGTAAAACATATGTTCAACACCATAATAAACAAATTTAACAAATCAACTCAGTTGTGGATTGATTGGTTTCTTGCCAAGACTTGACTGCATGAAAACCAAAAACATTTACAGGAAAAACATATCATTTACTAATTTCTACTCATCAAATTAAGTGTGATTTTTCACAGGCGAAAGGTCCATATTACCAAGTAAAGAAAGGAAGATGGGATGGAAAAATATCGATGGCGACAAGAGTAAGCCCCAATCTCCCACGAGCCAACTCCACCCTAGATGACCTAATCCAACTCTTCAAATCCAAAGGCCTAACACTTGAAGACCTAGTAACCCTCTCAGGTGCACACACCATTGGTTTTGCACATTGCAAGAACTTTCTTGCACGACTTTATAACTACAAGAACACAATGAAACCCGATCCTTCCATTGAATTAAGGCTCCTCGAGGCCTTAACAATGTTGTGCCCACGATTTGGTGGGAACACTGATATTGTAGCACCGTGTGATGTAACGACACCATTCTTGTTTGATAATGCTTACTATGGAAATTTAGAGAGCCAACTGGGGGTTTTAGCTTCTGACCAAGTGCTGTTTTTGGATCCAAGAACAAAGCCTCTGGTGCAGGCGCTGGCTAAGGATAAAGAGAAGTTTTTTCAAGATTTTGCGGTGGCAATGGATAAAATGGGGTCTATTGGAGTTAAGAGAGGACGAAGACACGGAGAGAAAAGGATTGATTGCAGTATGAATGAACATTAGTGATCACTCAAATTAATATTTTCGCTACTTACCCAGTAGATCACGACTACATATTGACTCACATAAAACCACTTGAGATGATTATTCTTGCAATGCAGAATTAGCTGAAATCACTGCTTTCTGGTTTGGGGTTTTTCGGGCGTATACATTACTTTGATTTCTTTAGAATTTAATAGTGTGGTTATCGTTTGTTTCTTGCAATGCATTGACTCTTGTGAGTTAGAATCTTCTGCTGTGATTCTTGTGACATATTTGGATTGACATCTTTTTGAGTTATAGCTTTTAATCAATAGCTTCGTGCTGACTATTTGTTGTGGTGGGAATCTCTTTTCGCTTATGGTCTACCACATATATTGGAGCATGCATTAATATCGCAACCAAGCATCACTGCTCAGATAAATCATCCTTCTCCCATGATTATCCTGCACGACTCTCTCGATACGAGTTTTTGTGTTATCAAAGTTAATGCATTTAGAATATCCTCAAAAAATTGAAGTTATAGAAAATTCGAAATTCAAATTCTTTACCCCATATCATATCCTTCCCTTGAATCAATTCTAAAAGAATATGTTGTAGATGACACATGAATTCGGGATATTGTACATTTGTACTTGGCGAACAAAATAGGTTTATACACAAATAGATGTACATCACTCACACCAAGACATAATCAACTATAAAATTAAATATCATTACATATGCAGAATTCTAACAGAACCATAGACTTAACACGAATGTTGCACATAGGTTACGGATAAATGCCACTAAAATATTTTGTTCCAAAAGTTTTTAATTGCCTTTTACATCTAGATTCACTCCAAATAAAAATTATTCCAGATATGCAACTAAATCATGTCAAGAGGACATAAAATTTGAAGTTTTGTCAAGTGAATGAGTTTAATGATCTCGAAACCAATCTTCAGTCACCACAAATCCCAAACACGAAATAGAAATGTTTAAGGAAGATGTTCATTCGCCTAAGCAAAATTGATGGAATAGCAAAATTACAATGTATTGAACAACCATGAAGGCATATCCTTAACATCGAGCACAGTTTAAACAGAAGTAATAAAGCCCATCAACTACATCACAAAAAATCAAGTTTGAGGGTTGTGAAAGCAAACCCATAGTAATTATCCAGGTCGATTATCCGATGCGGCAACTCTATCCCTGTCGCTACTAGAGGGGGAGGTGGATTCCTGTTCTGTTTTATTACTGGAGGTAGTCCCGGCGGTGAAGGAAGGTAGAGGATTGGAGCCTTTAATAATCCAACCGAGAGCAAAAAAGGACAGACCTGCAAGGATAGCTGTCCCCCAAGCTTGAGAGTACCACCTGCTGTACTGTCTAATCGCGTAACGCCATTGATCTCTCAGCGTCGCAGCGTCCGGGTTCATCGATTCCGGAGGGTTCGGATAGTGGGGTGTGTGAGAGTGCCCTCCAGCGCCGTGAACTTTCGATGGCTCCGCCGTAGGCACCACTTTGTCGGCTGCCCTGGTATCCTTAGCTTTCTGGTCGGTCATCGGTGAGGTTTTTACTGCTCCTAAGAAGGTGTGCTGATTCTGGAGGAGTTGATGATATTGGGGAAAATTAATAAATCGGGATGTGTAGAATGGAAAAGTTAGTCGGGCTAATGGCAGATAATTTGTTTCGTACAGGTTCTAACTGTATGTAAAATGCAGATAGATAGGAACCATACCGGTTCTAAATCGAAGTAAAGTGCAGATAGATACGGATCCAATGGAGGTAATTTATATATCCATCCGACACCAGATTATATCATAATATTTCAATAAAAAATATGTTTTATACGAAAACCGAACCCGTGAAATCGGAAAGAAAAATCTCTAGTTATTCAAAGCCTTACCAACTTGCGAAGCCGGATGTGCAGAAAGTCTAATCCAGTGTAGGACACGTTTTATACCAAAGACCCACAAAGTATTGTCGATCTCCCTGACCTTCCCTTCGATCCACGTCTGAAAAACACAAGAAAATCCACTCAAAATCAGAATCATCGCTGATTGAAGCTGTTCGAGATTGCAATAATGATGAAAGGCAAAGTAACCGAGGTTGTGCAAATTGAAATACAAATGTGTGGGTCGAGCATGCTGTGGGTTGAGTATTGTGTGGGGTGTGTCTAGTGTGGGTCGAGCTTGGACATAGTGGTTTTCCTAAAAATTAGAAACGTAAACCCTTGATTTTGGGTCGAGTCATGATTATGTCTGTCGAGTCTAGGTGATGGGGATCTAGTTGTACAAAGACTCCACACATTTCGATCCAGATTGACAAACTCGACCCAAATTCCATCAGAACTTGACCCATGTTGAAACAACTAGACCCAGATAAACATTACTCGACCCACCTTTTCTGCCTAATTTTATTTGAATGTTTTCTATTTTGTCATGCAGAATTATTTTCCAACAAAACTTGATAAAGATCAAGGTTTTGAGTGCAAATTAACATTGGGGTCACAATAAGCATAAGCGTGCGAAGAATTTTATCTTTTTTGAATAAAATGAGATGCAACTAATGGTGGAAGACTCAGTTTGGCAATCAGATTACATTTGTTAAAGATTATCTGAACTTGAACCAGTTGTTATGTTTTTTATGAACAGACAAGTAGTTGACTGTTGGAGTGCAATAATTGCCCCTGCTTGGTAGAGCGATCGAAACGTGGTGCTTGTGTTGCTATACGGTTTAAAAGATTGGAGTTGCACCGTTACCATCAGCTATAGCTTTTGGTAAAGCGGCAAGCGCTCGGTCTTACATTGACTGTGGGACCGATGATTTTTGAATTATCATCCACAAGAGGCCGCTGCGTTTTCGTTGCTGGAGTATGGCCAATCACGGGGTTCGATTGTTCAAGGGCTTATCCTGCGATTCCTGAGGAGGATTGATTTCGTAGCGCACATATTCGTGGGATAAATACTGTTTCACTGCATGTGTGTGTTGCAGTATGTACGAATAAAAAAAAATGTGGAGTCACTAACTTTTGAAGTCCAGATTCTTCATATAACATTTATTCAAACACCGAACAACATATTTTACTTGGAGATGACACTTTCGAATTCAATAGAAGTTCAAGGAAATTTTAGATAACTCCTTTTGCACAGCAACCCCGCTTGGAAACTTCTGACCGGCGTAAAAGTTAGAACCATCGGTGAACGAATATGTATCACCACTAGACCCAACATTAATTTCATCCGGTTGCGTAAGAATGTGCTCCACATCATCAAGTGTATGCCACCAACGTCCTCCACATCATTTTCTTGATTGGTCACATTATTCTGAAATTAAGAAACATATTTACATATTCAGACATCTCACCATTGGAGACAATATTGCGATCAAAATATTCATTATAGTAATAGGTCACATTGCCACCACCCATAGTTCCATGATCCAAAGTTCTATCTCCAAATTCAGTGGTTCCAACAATATCAAATGTTCTGTTCATCCCAACTTCAGAAATAATTCTAGGTTCAACTTTAACATGGAGCACAGACTTGTCTTTTGCACATTCAAAATATAAAAAAGCTTTCAAATCATTATCATTCTTAATATACATTAGACGCATATGTCAGCGTTTCACATCCGGTATCATAACTTCTTTTCAAACGTTCTGTGCCAACTAGACTCATAATTTTGTACATCTCAATTTGTAAATTATAATTGTTACTGGTAAAAGTACCATAGTTCTATTTTCTTCTACATAGTGTGATAATTTCATTAAAATATTATATACCTGTAACTTTTTACCTTTATAAAATTTCAAAATTTAATCTACAAAATAAATATAAAATTTTTTAATTTTCTTAATTTTTTTAATATCAATTTTAAATCAAAGTATTAGTTCTTACCTTAAAATTTTACTATTTATATTCAACAAATTGAAAATTAAGTGATTTTTTAAATACTGTTTCTTATTATAACTGAATATTAAATAATGATATTTGCAATTTAAATATTTGAAATAAAATTTTATTTCAAGAATTTTGAAACATTTGGCATGATAAAATTTTGATTTGAAATTGTAAGAAAATATTATATATCAATTTTAAAAGATATATACCCGAATCAACAAAAAACGAAAAAATATTAAAGATGAAATAAATAATAAATTAATTCTTATAATAGAATTTTGATTTTAATTTTTAGGTTATGGGAAAATAGAAAGAATATTTACAAGGAAATAAAGAAAAAGAGGAGGAAACAAGTTATAAATTCATTCGAATATTAAGGTTAACCAAAGAGAACATTTATCGACGTTGTTATCCCAAGGTTGTATGCTTGCCTTCGGTGTGTAAAATACAAGAATTACAATTACCTCAACTAAACTGGTAGTGTTTCAGTTGACATGTATATAGCAATTAAAAGCCTTACAAACATCTCTTCTAAAACTTTGATAGTATTTATTAGTTCACATGTATATTCTAAATAGAAGTTATATTTGTTTTTAAAATGCCTCTTCATATTAACATGTAAAAGATTTCTTATGTTAACATGTGAACTTCCAGTATCAAGAAATAATATAACCAATGTGATAATAGTAATAACAAAAAAATGCTCAAGGCATCACAAGAGATCCTGATCCTATAGATCTTGATCCTATATTCCCATTGAGAATGTGCTTGCTGTACGATCTTGGTAACCAAAAGCAGCACTATTCTTGGATGACAAACCATTTCGCAACAAGGAAGAAGAAAACAGCTGCTGTTTATCTTATAGTAGTGTTTATTGTTTTCCGCTAATATCATCGGCCTTAACCAGAGCAAAACACGACTCAGGATTATTCGAGATCAGTAACTTCAGCGTCAGAATACCATCTGGGTAGCTGATCTGAAGTCCAGGTTCAAAAAGTCCTGCATTGCAATATATTACATCTCAGCGGCCAAGTCAAGAAGTAAGGCTCATACAGCGACGATAGATAAAGTGAAAAGTGAGGTTTACCCGGAGAAAGATTCTTTCCGCAATAGAGTTCTTTGGCTATTGGGTTTGCTGCCCATTTATTGACAGCAACTCGATTTGTAGGTTGAAACCCTATTATATTTCCCTTGGCCGACACCACCACCTGATGTTCAGTCCAGAGCCCAAAGGCCAAATATTAGGAAAACAGTTTACATCCAACTAAGATGCAGTCGACAAGTGGAAAAATGATTTGTAAAATAAGGCAAAAAGTCAAAGCAATATGAAATATAAGGGGGAGTAAGAGGTCAAACCTTACCTAAATAAACCTCCTTTTAAGTCCGAATTAAAAGCACAATGAAAGCACAAATCATTTTTTTTTTTTGGGAATGGAAGACTAAAAGGTGTAGAAACATGGGTCTCTAACTGGGGTGAGAAACACAGGTGTCTAACTTGACCGGGTGTTCAGGTGTGTAACAACCGGGTAATGAGATACTTCCCTCATGGCCCACTACCCCAAGATATATTAACTACAGAAATTTGATGCTTCCCTCATGGCACTACCGCAAGAGTATATTTAACTACAAAATTTATCCGCATATGTGGGATCCATTGATTTTTCAATGGACCCATATATATGGACAAATATCCACCATCGGATGCACTACCCTGAGGGTTGCGTGAAATTTTCCCTTAAAGCCCCAAGGTTAACTTCAACTGTATTTGAACGAAGGGATCAGAATGCCCTAGTTTATGTTTTACCTGATAGCTAGCAATATCTTGCAACTTTTTCATATCTTCGTCACCTGGGGATGCTAATTTAGAAATGGATGGGGTGCCATCAATACTGGAGTCAATATCATCAACTATATTCAAGTACGAAGGGAGTTCTCCAATCCATGCGTAGCGGCCATGATTCATCCAGTTAACTTCTCCAGGCCAACCAAAATAATACTTGAGTCTTCCAATTATATCAACACAACAAGATTCAACCTGATACAGAATTTTTAAAAGATCAAACAATGTACAAGAGAAAGTAGCAACATAACCCAAGGCAACCACACAAATTCCCGATACTGAGGCAGACATTAATTGACACTAGACAAGCATAACCCACAAAGATGCAAGAATCTGTTTAGATCATCACTTTTTCCATCTCAATATACAGTAAGGTAGCTCATCATCTTATTCCAGAGTATCATAGATGTCATGATAGAAAGCCGAATTGATGGAAACAACAAATTTTCCAACACAGCTCAAGTTTAACGTAAGCAAGGAGAAGAGACACATTGTTAAGGGTAATAAGACTGGGCCAAACAATGAGAGGCCCATTATTAAGAACGTGTACATGAGGAGGCACAAGAGAGAGACTCACGTGAAAAAGGGGACAAATGAGATGAGGGAAGTCTGTGAAAGTTATTATCTTTCCATTATAAGGAGTGAGTGAGGACAAGCTGTGGTAGGGAGGGATTATTTCCCTGGTTCACAGCGAGTATCTCTCTGGGGAAAGAACATTGTTATATGAAACTTTCTTCTTCTTCATTTCAATGTAAGAAAAGTTTGGTTTCCATTTTTCATTTACATTCCAGATTTGTTAAGAATCAGCAGTCCTAACACACATACACTGGCAATATGTACTATTTGCAAAACCTCTTCATTAATCTTGAAAATGAGTGAGAAACCGTGCATCTCTCTATAGAATAATAAGATCGCACAAGGCTTGACAAATCTCATATTCGAAGTCCTCAACCTATTCTAAAGTGCATCAACAAACAGAAAACACTAAACAGAAATGGAAACCCAATGAACCTCTTGAATTTAACAATCTGCAAACAAGAAAATGAATTACTCTGATTGCCTTCAAACCTTAGAAGATTCCATGGAATGGTGTGGCACAGAGTCGACATCAATTGAGAGGGTCAGCGTACCATCCAGGATCTCTCTCTCTCTGCTAGGCAGATTAGGCAAATTAATCTTTGCCACAACACCAATGGCTACAAGAAAAATCCCACCAGCAAGTGCAACGGAAACCATCTTCAACATAGAACTTCCCTGTAAGAAAACATTCGAGTGGAAGAGAGGTCTTGTAGCACACTCACAGGGGACAAACAAACTAATTTAAGTGACATTGGTATATGATTTACTTTTAACCACACAATACATGTGAGTTGAATGTGTTTCCAGACTGAAACATCAGAGTGAAGTACAGGAACACATTAATCACACAATACATGTCAGTTGAATGTGTTTCCAAACTGAAACATCACAGTGAAGTACAGGAACACGATGGGAGGTGAAGAAAAAAATGTGACCAAGAATCATAAAAGTTCAGTAGAATACCTTATGAAATGCCAAGTTGGAAGGTGTTGCAACTGCAGAACATGATAGCCTCTCATCAGGCAGAGTGAACACATCCTCATAGTACATATCAAGCATATCAGCCAAACTAACCTGTAGGCGTACCAGAAAGAAATCAACAAGATCAAATTAACTCAACTGGCACGGATGAAAAGAAACCTTGGGATTAGAAAGTAAACAAGAGTAAAAGGCTATCAAAGAAGTTATCATCCATTTTCACAAAATGTCCTTCCCCAGAGGATGTACTTCACCAGATCATTTGGAATCTTAAACAGATGATCTATTCATGGTAACCATTAATCCATTAGGTCAACATCAAGGAAAGCCAAATCCCTAGTATACAAAAACATCCATGACACTTAACAAATGATCGAAAGAAATGCATCCAAGCGGTGAATGTACTGCAATACAATTGGAACTACAGGATATCTTTGCCAAATGATATTAAACATTTCAAAACATTTGCAATGGGAAGCTATCACTTGATCAGCAGATGCATAAATTAAAATATGATTAGAAATGTTTAGAAATCGAAATTGTCAATGTATGACAAGTAGTCTCGATATCTGAGGTGCACATCTCAAATGGTCCGATACTGCTGAAGTTTGATCTCTGTAAGCCGCTCTAAAACTTGGAAAACTCTGTGCCATCGTGCACCTATTTTTCCTACCTTATAATAGAAGACACATAGATATAAGCTGGTTCACCAATTTTCTCGAGAATGCCCCTTCAATACCAGAAGAAAAAAAAGAATAAATGCATCTGTGCGTTTCAAGAAATAAACAACTATTTCTCACACCATTCCCGATTGCAAGAGTCAATAGACCCTATGGATAACATCACAAGCCACCAAGTTTAATAATAACTATAAGATACAGATGTGATTGATTACCAATTGGGAATGAGTAAGAAAGATTTCCCACTTAGTTGCCTCTGAATGTTTCCAGCCATCAAACTTTACATTGCTGAATTTACTAGCATCAATTTTCAAAATGTAGGAAGGTACACATTCACTTATCCAAGAACAAAACTCAGGACCACCAGTCTTTTCCAGTTTTGAGAATGTGCACGACCTCCAGCAACTTTTCTTCAATTTTGTCTTCTTAAGCTTGTAATTTGACCTTTCAAGGTTAAATTTTTCTGCAAGAATCTTGGAATTTGCAAGTACATGATGGTCAAGGAGATTATACAGAATGACAGAGGAATCACTGGATGACATCTGTTTGGGTTTAACAAACCAATGGAAGAGCTTATTTGCTGCTCTGTCGTCTGGAAGAAAATTTCTTTCAGTGTTTTCAAGGGCAGAAAGGCAAATAACTTCTGCAATTACCGAAATGATCCGTTTGTCCGAGGAGCTGAGGTTTAAAAATGCAGGTACCTGCCGATAGGAAATGAATAAGATAATTCAACCCATCAATATGTGTGGCACCTGCATATCAGAAAAATTAAATAAAATATTACGACAGATAATCGTTAATGTAACAGTGCAGGCAGAAAAAAATCATATCTACCTCTTGTGGACTTTCAAGGTTATTCATATCTCTGTCCCTTCCAGGGTTAAAAATTTCCAACTCAAAATTCCAAAGCTGCTGAAGAACTACTTGTCTGAAGGTCATGGCAAGTATGTTCTTAGAAGTCGTGCTGGCAAAGATATCTTTCGTCAGAGATTTCTTCAGCTTTATAGCTTTCTCTTTAACTTTCCTAGCTGGTAAAAACTGGATTTAAAAAAAAAAATACAATCAAATTTAGAAGTTAAAATAAGCAAACGAGTTACGCTTAAACAAATGAGAAAATTATGATGTTAGTTTGGCGAAATTTGACAAGCAGACTTCACATCTCCCAAGAAATAAATTTTACATATTTCAGTATAAACTGGGAACAAACCAGTCGGGTAGAGATGGTACTGTGCTCGTCAAATGGCCCCGGAAATATGGTCTCCACGACCATGGCGTCAGTTCCAGACGATACATGCTCATCGGCAGCTTCGCCTCCATCAGCAGCTGCGGCGGTGAGGGCTTGCTGAAAGTCCACAGAGCCGACCACCGAAAGGCGAGCCAAGTCGTTCTCGTACGTCCTGACGGCTGGGAGCGATTTCGCCTCGGATTCTACAATGGCTTCAAGAAGTGCTTGATCGGAAGTTAAAGGCGAAAACTGTGAACTCGAAGATGCAAGGAGGGAATTTTCTTGAAGCTTGAAGAGCGAACAGGGATAGAGTTTTGTTGAGAATTTCAACATGGAAGAATGAGAAGGGAATACGGAGGAGAGTGGAAAACGAGGTGACGAAAACGCCATAGAATCTGAAATCCTCACGAATTGTTTTAGGGTTTATGGTTTTATGTTTAACTTGATTTTCCAAATGAGATGGTTCAGTAATGATTTTTTAATAAATTAATCTCCTATACTAAATTTTGTGATCTGAAATTGAGGCATGGCACCAACGATCTATTCGAAAGGCTGGCGCAGCGAGCTTTGACTAGATTAACAAGTTCGTTCGATATCATTTATTGCTTTTACAGTTTACTAGTCAAGCTCAGTAATTTCAAAATGAGCCGAACTCCAGCTTCATGAGGAAAACTAATGAACCGAGTACAAGCCTGATAATATTCGGTTCGACTCAACTCAATTACGTACTTATGTTATGCTGGCGTACCAAACTTAAATCCGAACCATATCCCATCCCATCTACAGCATCAGCATGACCGAATCACCGAAGATGCAAAATCCTTCTCCATTACAAATAAAAACTAATCAAGCATGCTAGTTTGTTGTACTTTTTAAAGAAAAATAATTACTTCCTTTCTTGTCGAATAGCAATACTATCCAGTCTATCCTACTCTATCTTATTTCTAAAATGTCATTTTCACATTTTATTTCACGTCAAATCATTAGAACTCCCCGTTCCAAAATATACCAAACACGTGAGAACTGAGGCTCAAAATTAGCACGTAGTTGTGATGCCCATTGCCTCAGTAGCATCTAGCATAGCACCACAGTCAATTGAAGTTAGCCCCATGTATATAATGAAAGAAAGAAAATGCATGGTGTAACGATCAAAGAACCTGCGGTGCACGCCAAAAGAATGGGAGTAGATGTGTAAATCCAACTCAGAAGTCGTATATTTCTTAAAACCAGTAAGATAATGATGACATGTAGCTCTTGATATTGTCAGGCTTGTACAAATTATCCCCACAAATTGCACCAGAAGTGCACATGTAGACTCCACAATAGAAAAATCAGGAGTCAAATTGATGCCTTATGCCCGGGTCAAAATATGCATTGTACTTAAGAGGATAAATACCCAATGTATCCAGATTACCAAAATGAAAACCCTCACCACTTGCCTTGTGGTCGAGTGAAACATATCAAGAGTACGGGTGCTAATACTGTAATACTGTACTAAAATGTCTCATAGTCACTTGATCATGTCAGGTAGTATTGCTTCATGCCGTCAACTAGATAATCATTTGTAGCACCACTCGAGCAATCTGTCCATAGCTGATTGATCTGAAGTAGATAAACTGCTTTATGTTTCATCTTTTGATTTTCTCCTTTCCTTGACACTTCGCTGCTTTTCGTTTGGAAATTCAGCTGTCAGCCTACCCATTTGCTTTTGCAGATCAGCAACTGAGTCATTACCTAATTTCCCTTTGGGACTTTTCTTCCCATCAGCGCGCTTAAGTTCCAATCTATACAATGTGCATGCATCATACTCGTTTATTTCATATTCATAAAGGTGCCACTCAAAATTCTCCATTGGCTGTGGGTCCATATAATAGGATCTCTTCAGCCCATTGAATTCTTTCACCAATTGTTTCCTTGATTCATGCCAGCCCCGCCCATTATAATCTGGTAATGATCTTTGCTTTCTGCTCCCACTCTCAAATGCTCTTCGAGGCTTATCAAAAAAAAGCCATTCTCTTATTGTTTCACCATCCAAGACAATAAGATCAAAGAGCTCTGCTTTGCACAAAAAGCATATCATTATTCTTTAATGAACAGAATCATGATTGCATGTCAGTTCAACCATTTTATGTGGATAAAACAGGCATTGAAGACGTGGAAGAAACAGAACTTACCAGGTGCATTCCAAGGAGATTTTGCAGTTGCCGCACCCTCACATTCAGGAATACCAACATCTTTTCCTTGTGCTCTCGAACTTAGAGCAGCAAAGAGCAAGTTATCCTTTAAGCCTATGCCTCCAGGTCGTACAACTGGAGGCCTTCCAAGATAGCCTTCGGCAGGTGCAAGCTGGGTATGATAAGTACTGCAATAGTCATCAGACTTTTGACTCCAGTCTGAAGCTAGTGCAGGTCTGGGACAATCCCAAAGGGCGCATTTTGGCCCTAGAAAGGCAGATGGTGGAGGGGTGATGTTTTGTTGATAGTCATGAATCTGAGGTGTACCATCTTCCCCCATGAAAAAGGTGCCACTACAACTGGGGAACCACTGTTCATTGAGCTCTGGATGGAAATCAAATGAATGATAACCTAGTTGTTCGGTTAAATCCATGTGATTCATTCCATTGTGATGAACTACCATTCCAGAACTTCTGCTCTGATCAACTAGCTGTAAGCATTGTTCTTGAACACCTTCAGAGACCTCAAAACCCTGTCAAAAACAAGATTTTAGCATTTATCAACAATTTAGTAAGAGAAAAATAGTGCAAATAACTGCTTATATACAAGCCATGAATAAACTTTAAAGTGGAATATGGAAACCATGGAAAGGACAAAATATGTCATATAATCGACCGAAATTTAATCCGAGGAAATCTGTTTATCGCTATCAGAGAATAAGCGCTAGTATTATGTCACAGATAATCGGGTGTAGGGAAGGAAGAGCAGTATTATAAAGCTTCAAAGTCCAGCAAATATGATAACAAAACTTAAAAAAAATTCAAACTACTGCAATTAAATAAACATAAGAATCCCGCTAATGCTAACTATTTGCACAAAAGTATCAACCTCTTGAGAGGTAGATTCAGTCTCAACCTTTTGTGTATCAGGCTCAGGCTCCAGCTTTGGTGCTGCCAGTGTACTTGTTGCATCATCTTCCTCCTCACGAAGCTGCAACAGCCTACAAATTTCTGATGAAAATGATCCCAGACTTCCATCCTACAAAATAATTATCATCAGATGTCCGTTACCCATGAACTTCCAACTTTCTAGTCATCAATTAGACCATTGTCAAAGATCCGTAAAATCAATTCCATACCCAAATAGACGAAAATTTGGCTATGTCAAACATCTACCTTCATTCATTCGTAGGCTTCTTTCTTTCCAATTATCAAATTCTCTGTTAACTAACCGTCATTCAGTGCAACATGCAATATTTTGGCATCAAGGTGTAGGGAACTTTGGTTGCATTTCCAGTGATGAAAGAATTACCTGCTGCAGTGAAGAAGCTGGGGAGGGCTCATTGAGCTCAGCCTTCCATTCACGAAGCATCTGGTGAACTTGCTCTTCGAGCAAATTAACGTCAACAGTGCGGCTCTCCTTCCTAGCGGACTGAAGATTACTGAGCATGCCCTGTAGATCATCCACTCGATTCTTTGCCCTGTCTTTTAAGAGCTGGTGCGACGCAGATTTGCCAGCACCGCTCTTCGAACCTTTCCCCATCGAAAAATACAGCAGTAGAACTCTCAAATCACGAGAAGCTTCCTAAGAAAAAATAAAAAATTCTAAAAATGAAAATCACAGTAAAGGGAACCGCAACACGGGGGCAGCTTATAGAGAAAACAGAAAGTGTTGAAATCATTTCCACCTTCGAGAACATGCAAACACACAATTAGAAAACAAGACAGAGCATCAATTGCACGCCCCATTATACCCCACATTCATATGATCTCTAAAAACAATTAATTTCGGAAAATATTTCACCAAACACGATTAACAATCCTCAGGGAAGTGGCAGACCGATGGAAACGGGGAAAAATTGCAATCAAACCAAAAAAATTCCAGAACTCACAACCAAATATTAACATCCTCAGGGTAATCAAAAGTAGATCTAATTCTGAAACAATCACAGAAGGGCCGTCGGAAAGATGCAAGAGTCACGTCCAGTGTGCACAGGTTCAAGTAGAGAGGTGTTTGACGTGCGATGCTCTCTTTGAGTCCATGGCTCCGGAAATAGAACACATTTGTGTGGAGACTTGTTTTAAAATCTATATTTAATGAATTTATCTACAGATTTCCACGTAATCTTATAATTTATTACAAAATATAATTTATTACGAAAAATGATAAATAAGTTAAATCATTCAAGCTACTAAAAAAAGACAATATTACATGTTTATACATAAATTAATATGAATAACAAATCAACTTTATCAATTAATGTAATTTTTTTAAAAAAAACTCAATTATGTTTTTGACAATATTACTACCATAAAATAAACCAAAACTTTTTTCTATATCTAATATGTAAATAGGCACACGATAAATAATTTATATAACTGTATGAAATTTTACAGATATATGTATAAAAATTTGACTGTATTTATGAATTTGTAATAGTATGTAGATAAAATATTAAGTGTGCGCGTGTGGTCATTAATTTAAAAAAAAAATTATTAAAGTTATTTAAGGCTAATAAAATGTTCTATTATGTTTGTGTAGTATATTGAATTTAATGAACAAAATTAAACAAGTATGATAGTAAATATCGACAGATTTTGATATTAGAAATCTAAAAAGAATAAAAATAATAATATTACACTAAATATTATAATAATTTGTAATAGGAAACACAAATATATTGAAAAAGTCCAAAGAAAGAAAAAATAATGGAGGAGAATATAATGAGTTAATTGACGTTTGCATTGAGATAATTATTAAAAGAATTGTAAGTGTGTGAAATGCCCATCCAACTTTTAAAGTCTAACCAAAGACAGTTTTTTTTGACAATTTTATAGTTCTATCTTTTATCTTAATTCTTCTACATAATATATATCCATAAAGTTGTTAAAGTGTATTATCGATTTGAATACCTCTAAATTTTTTAAAGTTTGTAAAAGTCAAATTTAAATACCAATGATTTTTTAAATTCTACAAATATTTATTTTGAATATTACCAAACTTTTAAAGAATTTATAAACAAATTTATATCAAATTCCTTTAAACTTCGACAACAGTTATTAAAAGGTTAGAACCAATTCACCCCATATTTTTTATTTATTTACCTTAAAAATAAATAAAGATTAAGTATTTTTACATGTTAGTATTATAATTGTACACCATCAATTTGTTTATCAAATCAGATAGATGTATAATCTGTGTTTGTCAACCGTGTTATTCAATATGCCTCAATAAACAAATGTTTTTCTCGTAGTGGATGTAATTTGATGACATTCAATAAACAATTTTTTAAAAACTATAAACAAATCGTAGCATCCTATCACGACATCCGTTTGTTTTTCTCGATACCACATTCGAATGTCATCAAACCAAATTAGATAGTTATAGATTGAGAAATCATTGTAGGAAAATGGGTAAGTCTTCCTATTAAACAAATTTATATCATGAATAATTTCTACCATTGGAAATCGAGGAAAAAGTTTCTCTTGTAACGTCACTGATAGCCTCTTGGCATCACCCGTACCTCGGTTCTCGAGGCCATTTCAACTATAAAGCACGGGATAAAGAAGATCGAACAGGTGCTCGGACACTCCTTACTGTTCCTGTCAAAACGCCCCTAATGTCATCCAACCATTTGCGCCTCTTGTTTAGCACATAAAGTGCAATGACAACATTGGAAAACTCATCCCTACGTACTGATGGTGGGTTAGTATACACACAAGACCTCTAGCATCTCCTATAAATATCCGGGTATGTCTCAGTTTACGTTCATTTTGCACACTCATACATTATTTGCATTATATATTCTCGATCGTTCGAGCTGACTAAGTATCGGAGGACCTTCGTCCGGATACTCCCGACGTCCTTTTGACCTCTGCGGTTGCAGGTCATTAAGGAAAGACATCCAGCTCATACCCGATGAGAGCTTCCAACGTGTCCTCTCGTATACTCGAGCTATATTGTGATGTGACATAGACTTTGTGATACCTCGCTGTCGGTGACTCGTCCAAGCAGTTTTCTCTTAGTTCAAGTTAGATTTCATTTAGCTTATTCCCCGAGGACAGACCCCCACTCGGTCCGGCGGTCCGATGTGGTGACAGCTTATTGGTCTAGACAAAATTCAGTTATATCAAAATTATAAAACAATACATATAACGTGGACAACCTGATTCGATAAAGCACGAGTATTAAGTGATATATCCGAAGCCATGGTATATAATACAGTAGTCTATAACAATGAGGCCCAAAATTGTTGCAATGCTTCAATAACAAATAGTGCATCAGTTTTGCCTGTTAGTGTTCCTATTTTTAGCCCTCTATTGCCATAGATTCGTAGAGTCCCGTGAATTGCATTAATCACGTTGTCTTGGGAGTTTCTAAGAGTACGACCATAGTCCATAGCTATGTAGGAAGATTTTCGCGTTAACATTAGCCTTTAAGAAATTTTCTGAAGGATCACGATACCTGTCTGTATTTTATAAATGTTTCCACTCAATAATGTTTTCAACTCCAAAACAAACATGTTTTTTTTGTTAATAAAAAGCCCAAAAGTTCTTACAATAAGCGAGACTTCTTTATTTAACACGAAAAGTATATGATATTACAGATACTACGTGATTCAATTCAATTATTAATTGAATGAAACTTATATAACACATTGTCATTAAGTGGATTATAAAATCTAAACCACTTGAAAAAAGAAAAAAGAAAAAAGAAAAAAGAAAAAAGAAAAAAGAAACTGAACCACGTTAATGATGATGCAATTGTAACAGCCATTCCTTAAAATAGCAGGCTTGTATTTGTGTGGAAAGTTTGCTTATAAAACAAGGGAAACGCCACAGAAACTCCCCATCTCAATCAATAAGAAATAAGATCCATAAGAAATCCAGCTTATTTTATATATACTTTTAATTCTGGAAAAAATTTGAAAAACATGATGTAGCAAATTGATTTTCTCATTGAAAATTCAGGATGGAGTTGGATTAAATTCTTCTACATTTTATCGATCTTTTGGTGCTCATCAATCAACAAATATACTCCCAAAATTAAATCGACAAACTTCACTCTTTTCATCAGCACAAACCGGAAAAAGGAAACCCACAATTCCGAAATTCTGCTTAAAGCACCCTCCTCCGGTAGTTTTCCGTTTCTTGAAAGGGAAAAACATGTAAATTAGCATAAAAGCATTAAAATTTAGAACGTAACACTCCCTTTGCTTGCACTCAAACGAATCTCTTCTTCATGCACATATATATAAAGAAACGAAGAAGAGATGCCAAAACCAGCTAAAAAATCCCAAGAAATGGAGATTACTCCGGAAAATGAATCATCCCATGATTGTGACGACCAAGAACTCCCTCTACTCGTCGAAAAAGCACCCCCCGAAATCGAAAGAAACCTCATCCAACAAGCCATTAGCCAGACGTTCGAAAGCACCGCTCACTTGGCCAACCTTCTTCCAACAGGAACCGTCCTAGCTTTCCAACTCCTTTCTCCAATATTCACTAACCAGGGCCGCTGCGATCCCGTTAGCCGTATGTTGGCAACGTCTTTAATATCCGTTTGCGGGTTGTCTTGTTTCTTGTTGTGTTTTACGGATAGCATCAAGGACCAGAGGGGCAACGTGTGCTACGGTTTTGCGACGTTTCGCGGCTTCTGGATCATTGATGGATCGATGAATCTACAGCCCGAGGTTGCGGCAAAGTATAGGCTCAAGTTCATCGATTTCGCGCATGCTTGGATGTCGATACTGGTATTCGGGGCCATCGCTTTGTTTGATCAGAATGTGGTCGGATGCTTTTACCCGAATCCTTCGGGTGAAGTACAAGAGATGGTTACCGCACTGCCTGTAGGGATCGGGGTCATCTGCAGCATGTTATTCGTTGTCTTCCCGACGAGAAGACATGGAATCGGTTTCCCTGTCGCGCCCGCTTGAATGATAATAGTAACAATAAATGATTCAAATATTCTCCAGATTTCTAAATTTTACAGATAATCTCTATCTTCGATATTGTATTTTTAGTGTCAAATTGTCATTAGCGTCACAGGTTCTGTAGACGATTTAACTAGTTGAAGTGGTTCGCTAAGCTCCTTGGTTACTAGATAAATAAGTAAGAAGTTTGGATAAAATATATAGAAACATTATATAGTGATCATCTTTGTAAAGTTATCTATATTTGATGTTGCCTCTTTTAATTTTCAAGAAAATTCAATACGAAAAACGCAAAAAACAAAGGTGCATTAAGTAATTATTTATTAGAGAAAATATTTAAAAGCATTCAGAAATTGGAATTTTTGGGCTATAAAATTTAAAAGTGTTCAGAAATTGGAATTTTTGCCGTATCGAGAAATATTGGGTTATATGTCTTATGGTGTTCATGGATTACCATTGGGCTCTAAGTCTCTAACGAGCAGGAAACCATTTCCATTAACAAGTGATAAATATAAATAAGTAATGATAATAAATCTCTCTCTTTAAATCGTATACTGAATAATTAAAATCATGTCAAATCGTATTATTATTTGATTAATTCCGGTAGTTTAAGTGTATGTATAAACATTTTTTTCTAACAATATTAATCACTTAGTTATATGATTTTGATGAAAAGACTAAAATTGATCGTTTAAATATACATGCAGGATCATAATTGATTAAAAAAAAGATATACAAATAAAAATCTCATAACTTAATGCATACTAAATTTGACAATTAAAAAAAATGATTACAATACTAGGGACATGTGGCCTCGAATCCTGGCCCCTTGAGCGGTTTTTATTCCCGCGGCCTTGAACAATTAAAAGGGGGGGCCCGACGGATGCCGGTAAGAAGACACCACCGTGGGCTAGCCATTGGTTGACTGAGCACTGAGGTAGCAGCAATGGCGATATCGGAGTCTCTTTTTCTGACCGTATTCTTGTTGGTCTTTGTCTATCTCGCCCAATCGAATGCCTTTACTGATTGTCAAACGTCGTCGTGTTGTGATCGCGTCGCGTTTGAGCTGGAATTGGCCAACCTCAGAATCGTGCGACTTGGTATTTTTTTTGCTTGTCACTTCGTGGATGATTGGGCTGCTTGCTGATTCCCTTCACTTATGACTGCAGAATCCATCCTGGAGGAAAGAATCCGAGATGTAAATGCGAAAAACAAGTATCTCAGTGAATGCCAGAGAAAAATTGACGATTTGGAGGTAGAGATCGATAGAATCAAAGAGGTGCTGTCGAGTTTTGTGGATGATTCATCGAAGGAAAGTCAAAAGCTCGACGCTCTTGATGAAGAGGTTAAAATATCGTTTTAAAGTTTGCGATATAAATTTGAGATAACTAATCCAGTTTGAGTAGCCAACCGTGTCATTTTTCAAAAACTAGCTTTGAAATTAGCAAATATGTTTGTAATCTTGAAGCGGTGACAGCTTTTTTTGCAGATTGTTACTGATAAGTAAATAGATGCTGGAACTGTAGGTACGACTTCTTTGGGATGCCTCTCGGAAGAATAACTTTGAGATACATGTGTTGGAGCTCAAGGAATCAGATGCTGAAAGAAGATTAAATGAAATCATCGATCAAGTCGAAGGGGTAACTTACTAATAGTACTCAAAAGTTTCGTTGCACCGCTAGCTTGAGTTCATGTTTTGGAACCATAATCTTGGTTTGGTAACCATATTGTGACACTGAAAGTGCGAGTGCTGCCTTTGCTTTCTTGAAGAAACTTCAACACTTTCTAATATCATGTAATTCAATTTGATAAACTTCTGTTTTCACCGAGAGAGAATTTTCCTGATTGCCTTCTCTATCATAAAATGACTAAATGGCAAATGAAAAAAAAAGGATGCAAGGAGGATATAACTCTATTGTGAACAAACACAGTTCGTTGATGCCATTTGAGCCTTGAGGATATACTTTTTGGAACAAGAATCCCATTTTAGCAGCAAGGTGCCCTGGTGTATTGTCTTATACTCTTCCTTTTTTTGGCTTGTAGATGGCTGAAATCGTATCTGAACATTGGATCCAAATTCAGCGACTTGAGCAGGCTCTTCACATGGCAGAGGTATTTTTATGCTCCCTATCTGGCCGGTACATTTTCAAAAACTATTAAATGAAAACCTCGATTTCAGTTTTTTGGAATAATCTTCTAATGGATTTCATGTTTCAGATTAGGACATCGAAGCTTAAAAGGGCATCTGGCTGGACGAGATGTCCTATGATAAAAAAGGTACAGTGATTGAACATTTGATCTGTATAGATTGATCCATAGCTTTCCATTTTATACGATTACAAGTATACTTCACAAACAACTGCTTCATAGTTTGTACAGTCATAATAATTTTATTTTACACGGATTTTCTTCAGAAAGAAAAAATCCTGACCAAGTTACTCTTTGTTCTGTAGTCCTCTAAAATCCTTTTAGGCAAATGGTTTGAAAAGTTAGAGGGGATTCTGAATTATTATGCTCCAAAGGCAGGATCCATGTCAGTTTTCTTCAAGTCTCAAGCTTTGAAACTATTCTCTTCTACAAAGAGTTATCATCACCAGGTTAATTCTATTTTTCACCTTTATAAATATATTATTCAACTTTCCACGTTGTTGCATGTTATAAAACTCTCTGGCACAAAGCTGTATGGTGTCTGCTGACATCATCCTTTCCTCCATTTTATTTTGTTTGGGTCTTCTTCCTATCTTCTGAGGCAGTAGTGATCCACTTTTGTCTCTGAAGAATATATGATCCTCTGGAACATTTTGAATAAGATTATAATTAACTACAATCTCGAGAAAGAAACACATGTACATAAACACATCGTACTTGTGCTACAGTGTACATAATAATAGACCAAAACCTGTAAACAAAATTCGAAACAAAGACGAAATGAGGTAGATGGTTTTTCAAATTATGTTTGATTTTCACGTTCCAACTGAATGTGGAAATATGGATTGGTTGCTGTTTGAAAATCTTTTCATCTGCAGTTCCAAGTGAAATATTGCATGTGTGTGTGTGTGTGTGTGGACTTTGTATAGATACATTAAACCTAATTTATTCTTATGCTGTTAAAGACAAAGGACTATTTTAATAAGATATGATTTATTTTGTTTTGTAATAACTTGATTGTTATCTTCTCGTGTTGAGAAGATGTTTCAAATTGTCTAATACATTGAAATTTTGTAGCTTAAAATGAAGAATGTAGTTGGCTATGAAGCGTTTCAAACCAACAGTGCGCCACAATGGTCATTTCGATTTTGTTTTTGTTTGGGAAATTGCGTATACTGAAACAAAAATTCTTGATTTGTATGACACCGAAATCGTCCCTACCAAACTGATGCTCATTCATAGCTTAGGATCTAGTACCATGACTGCAATATTAACAGTACTTGCCATATTGCAAATCTCAAGTTACACTGTTTGAACAGAGTTGAAAGCCACGACTTGTATTAAATTTAAAGAATTTATCTATAAAAGTGATGAGTCACAGGTATTTCCAAATGAAAGTGTAAGGGAAAGAGAAATGCATGATGGATTCATGAATTTCCAGTTTGGCTGTAAATACCTGAATGTGGAACTGTTCTAACAAGGCTGTAAATATTGCGATGTATTGGCTGATTTAATAATTCAATGAATAGCTCAACCAAGATATTGTTTTTCTTTTGTAATTTACAATTTTCCCATTGTTTAGATGGATAAATAATATGTCTTAATTGGATAATCAAATGGACCTGATAGCAAGGCTGTTTCTTTTCTTTTGGTTGCAACCCTCTAAAGATCTTGTTTAAGGGATGAAGATGAAGGCAGCATTTAACTAGTAACTTGGGACATTGGACAAGAACGTGTATCGTGTCTCCCTATGCTCCCTGCTTTGGCCCACTAGACAATGGAGACACGATCTGATCTGTTTTTTGTTCCTCTAAAATTGTTCAAAACTTCACTTGGGCTTCATTAATTATAATACCTACTCGATTTGGCTATGCGTAATGCTAGCATTATTGCTTCAAGGTTACATTATTTTCAAGAAAAAACTTGTACAAAACTGAAAGGTTGGTATAATTTGCTCGTTTTCTGTCGAGCTCTTTCTTCTTACTGCGATGGGTTAAAATGAATTTTACTTCACCAAACGAAAGTTATACTTGTGCATCTACGCTGTTTTGTTAAACTATTTGATTCTCCTTGACCCCATTTTTGCAAGGCAGTGTTGTAACCATTATTTTCCACATCTTCTTCAGGTTTGACTACCAAGGTTAATATTAATTTTTGTCCTATGTTCCCCCAGCATATATGTGAGGGACGCGCCAAAGTATAATTGTGTTTTTCGTTATGAGTACCCTTTATTAGACCGGTGGTTTCTCAACCGTTTTTGTGTACATTATTAACTACTTGTTTTTGCCTAGCTCTTGTAAAAAGTTGAAACCAAAGTAATACTTGAATTAAATCCGTGAAGTATTATAGTACTGACTCTTGAAGTTTCCGGCTCTTGGTTATCAGAAATCCTGGGAAATCTTTTTGCCTAGACCTCGGAAAACCAGCATTAATTGTAGTACGATAATAATTTAATATTGTTTGGTTTAGCAGGTGCAAGGTTACGTCAAGCAGGTCATGAAACGCAATGAATTTACTGCTGTTATTGCTCATGAGGAGCTGATCTTTATTGTGGTTGGTTCTTTTCCTTATCTTTCACTATCAGTTTACTTCCCAGACTCACAAATCCTTTACATTTTCTTTTTGCCTTCCCCTTGCTCTAATTCTTACCTAACTGTCCCCTTCAGGCATCGGTCCTGGTCGCTTTTCCAATAATGACTGCCTGCATGTTACTCCTATCGCATTTGAGTTAGCTGGACTTCATTATTGTCGTGTACTCTAAGGCACTGGCCTGATCCATCATGAACAGAGAGGCTTCCGACCCAAACCTCATATGAGGCATAATCGAATGGCGGCAGCTCATCTTCTGGCATGTGTTGCTATAATGGTTTGATTTCGGAAGATCAGAGTGTGGATTTTTAATGAGCCCTCGATCGTTTCAAGTGGGCTTATCTTGAACTTTGATCCCCAGATTTTGAATGTAATCTCTTTTTACAAAATTCCTCCAACATGGCGAGTTGTCTCTCATCTATTCCATTTATTGGTCACAGAGAAGAAAGTTCCCGTTTCCTCAAGCTACTACTTGGTGAATAGCTTTTTTATCTTTTTTCTTTCAACTTCTTTTTGTTTTCAATATTTTTATTATGCAACTTATTATTGAGTTTACCCCCAAGAATTTTCCGACACCACATTTCCATGTCTTGGTCCACCTATTAACTAACCAACAACCGTACCGGACCTCCACAATGAGCAACTGTTTAGGACCAGCCAAATATGCCACCCCCTCGATTGGAAATGACAAAAACCGTACCCTGTCCCCGGGAAATTGTATGGTCTATAATTCGTTCGAATGTCTTTGTATTCATTATCGTGTCACATTATCTCAGATATTTGGTTGGATGGTTATCGTGCATCTCAGTTACTTTGTCAAATATTCAACCTTCTTTTATTACCACTGAAATCTCCTGTTTCCACTCAATAATTTCCCCCTGCTTATTTCTTGTAATATGGAGGAAACATGAGCATACCTCATAAAAGAGCCTGGAAACTAATAATGTAAGAACTTTTTTCCCTGGTAAAGTAAGAACATCACATTCAATGAGATATACGCATTTCCATGGTCGAACTGCCATTCTAATCGGTAAATCGTGATCCAACGACATAAAAGATACGAAGTCCTGAAAGATATTTGAAAATAATGAAATACATTAACGTAATCAATCTTAATACACGACAAATCGTAATCAAACATTGGGTGTTCATATCCCAAATCTCCATTGTACTGCCTTTCTTATTCTTTGTGGTAAGAATTTGTCACTTCTTTATTGTGATTCAATATTCACTTCTATTATTGTATTTTTAAAGATGTCTCTAGGGTCTCCGTTATAGCATATTCTTGGTTCGTTTATACGTCGTATATGCTCCCACCCCACCTTAAAAGTGGAGTTAAGCCCGCCAATAACATTTCAACCACCATTCACGCCTTTTAGTTAGAAATTTCATGGCTTTAATTTTTATTGCAAAAAGTTAACCCATTAATGACCTATATTGGTCGGAGGTCCCTTGACCCATACAGGTTGGTAAATTGAGGGATATGCACGAGTAGGCAGGGGCCCGAGGGAGAGGCACGAGTAGGTTAGAAATTTCATGGCTTTAATTTGATCTTGGGAGAGTGGTATGTATATACGTTACAAATGTTTCATTTGTTTCTTAAAATAATGAGCCGACATATCTTTCCTGAAAAAAAAAATTTTCATTGAAATTTCTACAAGTTTTGTGTGGATTAACTTGCATACATACCATTTTATGATCCAATTAATTAATTAAAAAAATGAGTTGAGGATATATTATACTTTTGAGTATCGAAACGGTTTGAATCTCACTCGTTTTCTTTTAACGTCTGTGGATTAAATGAACCTGAAGCATATCGGAAAGAAAAAAGGAAAACACGAGAAATATTTTCTCTTTGAATAGTTGAGAAAGGCCAAGTGGACCTCCATGTCCTTTTGCTATAGTGATGGGTGTCTATGGTGTGTGGCGAGTCATGTGATTTAGTTGAAAAAACGAACAAGTAATGCACATGCCAATATTTAATGATGCCTAGACAAACATTAAAGGATTTGAAAATGGCCTCGAGTAACCAGCCATGTTACAAAAAAACTATTCAATATATTCTTTAAAATTCTCTGTTTCGGACAAATATTTCGTTTTCGATAGTTTCTACAAATTTAATTGTTCTAATTTATATTTCGTTTATTTATTTAGGTGAAACTAAATTTTCTACACTAATAGGACCAAACGTTTATCGCTTTACCAAAAGCTATAACTGGTGGTAACGATGCAACTCCAATACTTTAAATCATATATCAACTCAAACATCATCGCTCTATATAACAAGGATAATTATTGTGCTTCAATCCCAGTAATTGCACTTAATTCGATCAATTAACCTTGTCTTTGATATCAATTGTTGGGTAAGCGCTAGTCGCTTTACTAAAAGTTATAGCTTGTGATCATTGTGCAACTCCAATATTTTAAATAGTATAACAACTCAAGCGTCACGGTTTGATAGATCTATCTAGCAAAGACAATTATTGCACTTCAACAATATTACATATTTCCGTCTGAATAACCATCTTTATATCTTTATTGAGGAGGCACTTTAGTTTCTGACTAGTTCCAAATTAGCTGCGTTGTGTCGGATCCTATTTGTATTCGAGATTTGTTTAATATTTACTAAGTAAATAGAAAATGTAACTAAGAGGATATTAATAATATTCGACTGTTTAACAAATCATACTTTCTTCCGCCAATCACGTAAGATTTCATGGAACCCAACAAAAGGACAAAGGTAAAGGTGTTTGACAAAAGGCAATATTTTGAATTAGTCGATTGGAATCCCTAAGACTAACTAACCCATCATTTTAATTCTTTGATTTGATGGACAACCCATTACCATTTACTCATAATGGATCCCACAAAACAAATAAATTCGTTAAAAAAATTAGAAAACTCAAAATAAACATTTTAACGTAAATAATATTATGATAGCATCATAAAAACACTAATGTGAATAGGCACCAATGTTGGTTCATTCTTCGTTGTATCGATCAATCACATTCTTTTCTTTCTCGTCAACTATCATCTTATTTGATACCTGGAGAAGAAAACCTACTCGAGATCCGGGATAATTCGCTCCTGTCATTTTCCCGAACACCGTCTATATATTACTCGAGAACGTTCTCTCGATGACTCAAAAAGCTGCCTAGCCAATACCTTATTATGATTAGTCTGGGTAACGTGTTGTCAGGTCTATACAGAGTTCTGATTGGTCTGTTTACGTGTGTAGGGTGAACTGTTAAACCCATACCTAATAATGAGTGATCAGGTGGCGTACACGCCATCGAGATCTCCTCTCCTATAAATATCCGAGTTCATTCAAATCTACCATTCATTCACAACCATCTTGTATTTTCCACAACAACCATTGACATTCCCTTCTAATTATAAAACAAAACCCTACAAAGATTCAGAAGCATAATTTAGTCTCATCGGATGGCGAGGTGTAACTCTCTGGTCGGGAACCGAGGACGGAATTGAAGATAGCATCAATATTCAATAATAACAGGATGGTAGTCTTTGTTTATTTATTTATAGTTGATGGTAGATTAGTTTTGAAGAAACCATATAATTTTAATATCTAGTTTCATAAACCACATGCACTATTTAATACCCACAATGGAGATACGACTGAGTTAGCCACTTATCCTACCCAATTATAGCAATTTAATGGTCTTATTCATGATCAAACATTAAATGTGATGGATGGAAATTAATTAAGTTTGGTTCACGGTGGCAATTCGAATTAAAAACATGTTTTTTTAAATAATAAGGACATAGAATAATAAAGCGATGGTAGCTAAAACGGGGCATGGGAATTTGTTCTTTTGAACCAACTTAACTGAAAACCGCCGTATCTTTTATCTCGAGCTGTAGTGCACAATATTCTATATTATTTTTTAGTATATTATTGATTCAATCGTTTCCTAAAATTAAATTTATTACATTTCGTTTGTCAGGCAACATAATAACACAATAATTTACATATGTAACAAGCTCTATGTCAGGTTGATAGGCTTTTTTCTTTCCAGAATTTATATAATAAGATTTTTCTGAAATACTCTAGTAAACATTAAATTATTGTCTTCTCTCTACTACTTTTTTTTTAAAAAAAAGTTATCTATTATCTTACATCATTTCAGTTTCAGAAATTATTTCTATAATTTCAAATATTGATTTTATTTTTTTATTCTGTTTTTCACGGACTGTTTTTGCCATCACCTATAAAGTATATTTATCTGTTCACAATAAAAAAGACCAAATACAAAATCTAAAAAAAAACAATGGTTAAAATCTGTCATTTTGAAACATTAAATTTTCTTGTGGCTTCATAGTGGTGGACCCCGACGCGCCCCCACCCCCACAAAAAAAACCAAAACGCCCCGATAGTTTGATAGAAAACAAAGGCAAATAAAGAATAAAAAGAGCAAAGGTGATGAATCTCTTTTGCTTTATTAAAAAAAAAACCAAAGAAGACGTTGGTTATACTAAAATTATATGACATTTAACTTCTTAGAATTTTCAAGATTAGATTAGTGTCTGAAGTAAAAATTTGAAGGGCATAGCTATCAAACTTCATATTAAGTAACATAATATTCGAGCTCTAGTATTTTTTATGGCTACAAAAACTTACATCTTTTGAAATTAACTGGGACTGGGGGTGGGGGTGGGGGGACCGTACATGATAGGCATCCCATTTGGTATGTTATTGTACCAATTTGGAGGGCACATGTTTCTCTATGTCCCACCCAAATCCACAATCCACGCATTGTAACCCGGGGCTCCCCTTCCTTCCCGCTTCTCCATTCTTCTTCTCCTCCTTCTTCTTTTAATATATACATTTATATTTTTTTGTATGGGTAATTGCCTTTTTAAAAATCATCCAACAATCCAATTATACAAGAACTTTTTTGTTTTTTAAGTTGTTTGGTTGCCTTGTTGTGTCCTACACATGAGAAACATATGCCAAGATTTTTTACTAGTCTACAGTTAATTAGTTGTTCACACTAATTATTCTTATATAAACTTCGATGATTTTAGATAGATCTTGCTACTTCTCCATTGCCTCGTACAAGTTAGTATACATGTCTGGATATAAGTTTAACAATTTTTTTCTTGAAATAAATATGACGACGCCCGAGGGTTTGAAAGTTAATTTGCAAATCTTTAGACTGAGGGTAGAGTAGTCACTGTTTGGGCAGGAGCAGCTAAAAGTAAGTGTGACTCCATTAACTGCACATAGCTACCCCAACCGAATTCTTTGAAAATCGTTTTCCTTATTTAGAACCGTTTCAATTTCAAATCTCACCAGTATTATAAACTGTCCCGGTCCACCATGTTCATTACACCCAACTAAAGTAAGTTTTTGGGATTTCACGTCCTGTTTAGCTGCTTCCGTTCACTTCATAAATAAATCCATATAAAATATCATTTACATAATAAATCTTTATATGAGTCACAATAATAAAAATAAATAAATACAAGAACACATATGAGACGGTCTCATGAGTCAATTTTATGGTGCAGGTCTCTAAATTGATTCGATCAATCGAAAGTGTATTATTTTTTATATCAAATATATTATTTTTTATCTCAAAGTATAATTTTAACTAAAATATGGATAAATTGAACTGCGGTAAAAATTAACCAGATCCCATGAAAAAAGATTAAATATGGGTTTGATAGAATCATTATCCAAATTGAGTGGAATCATGACAAAATATTAGTTTATAACAAAAGCATTATTGATATCAAAATATTATTTTGAACACAAATATAGATTTAGTCAAATCTTTCTAACTAATATAAACTTATGGGACAATCTCATAAGAGAAATAAAAAATAAAATAGAGAGATAACAGGCTCATAACTTCCCTTGAGCCTGCCGAAATCTTGCCAAAACTTATGATTTTTTTCTTTAAGCTGTAATTTAATAATAATAACATGGTATATAATTATTGATGCAAGGTACCTATTCTTCATCTGTATCCCCACCACGTTTGGGCCAAATAAGTTAAAAATAAAAAAAATACAAATAAATCCCACTGAGAGTCTGAGAGACACCTCTCTATAAAAATACACACAACATATTCAGAATTAAACACAATCACAGGCCAACACATCCTCGCTTTCCTTCTTCTTCCATGGCCATGAAGCGGACAATCTCATTCTTCTTCCTCCTTACTCTGCTTTCCTCCATGAAAATACAGGCGAGAGACAGCCAGTTCTTCAACAAAGTATCCTCCGATACCACCAACGTTGTCCCAAACCATGACCAACCCGCCGCCGCCACCACCACCAGTGTTGCTCCAAACAAAGACCAGCCTCTGAACAACAACCAACAACAAGAACCCAATTTCCTGCCGGCAAATGAAAATGGCTACGGCCTTGAGGGCCACGAATCTGGCCAACTTCCTCCTTACGCCACCGCCACCACCACCACCACCGCCGCCGCCGACTCAACAAACGCTGTCCCAGAAGAGTTCCGTAAGTACCTCCCAAAGAACTATAACCCAGTGGCCTATGTGACAGAACCAGCACACGTAGATGAGAGCAACTCGTTCTCCGAGGATACTTTCACCACCAACAGCCTAAACAGCAACGAAAACAACCACAATGATGCCCAGTACTACAACGACAACCGGTTGCAGCAAGAATACCAGACAGGAAAACCAGAGTACAGAAGCTACACAGCCAACACCTACACCGCAAACAACAGATACAGCAACGACGACTTCAACTACAACGGTGGCAGTGATTTCAACAGCGGCCCACAAGGGTTATCCGACACCAGGTTCATGGGCGGCGCCACCCAGAACAGAGGCGAGAATGACTTCTACAATGGCGACGAAGAGAGCAGCTTCCAGCCACAGGGGATGAGCGACACGAGATCCCTGGAAAATGGCAAATACTACTACGACATAAACATCGGGAAATACAGCGGAAACCACCCCTACGAAAGCTTGAAGGGGGTTCGAGTGAGGAACGAGTACAACAATGACAGGAACTACAATGGAAACAGCTATCAGAACCAGTATGAGTTCCCCAGTGAACAGAATTTGCCTTGAAACTCGAATGAGTGAAGAATGGAGAGTGATATGATATTAGATTATTTACAGTCTCGCCATTAATGGGCTTTCAAACGTATAGGTTTGATGCATATGGAAACTATAGATGTCTTTTTCATTTTTTTTCCTTGCTTTTCTTTCGATCCTCGAAAGTTGAAATGCGTGAATGAAATCTTGTTTTTTTCTATTCTGTAATGGCATGAAGACTTTTATTTAATAAACTGTATATTAATTGTTACAAAAAAATTTATAGTGAGCTGTGTCTGTTGATTGTACTGTAGATTCTAGCTTCATTCTTTTTTTAGGTTTAGATTAATGTTGACTACTGCGCTAATTTGGATAAACATAGGTAAATGTGACAAATTTTGAGAAGATTGAGCTCATCTGCTCTATTCATTATGTTAATTATTTTACATTTTGTGAAAATTGGTTTTAATTTTATAATTGAAACACTAACATTTTTATTTAGATGTCATTTTTCCGATAATTAATTTTTTTATTATTAATAAACCAAGTATGCACAAGCCTTTTTATTAACATGAACATGGTTTTTATTTAAATTTGCAACACATCCATCTATATTTTAATGCATTTTAATACGAATGAATGTATAGTAATATGATAACATTTTGTTAATTTGATATAAACTACAAGCTTTGTTACTGAAAAATAAAAATAAAAATAGAAGGTCAAAGAACATATTTGGTATTTAACATTATCAATAGGTTACTTTGATTACTTACCTTAATCAATGAAAATATTGATTATGATATTTCATAGAGGACTTTTTAATAAGATATTATCTCTTAATTGGATTGTAGCTCAAGGATAAACTGGAAGTTAATATAATTAAGGACTACTTTTAAATACTAAATCAATGTAAGGCCAAATTTCATCATAGGTATTTGTAGGTGGCCGTTTTGAAAACTCACTCCATCCCATAAATAATAACCTTCGCTTAGAGATTATAAGCACTAAAATCAGAAAGAATGTCATTCCACCTTAAAGTGCAGACAAGCAAAGGGATGCCCGAACTTAAGCGTCAAGGCTCCAACTCTTTTTTGACTATGATTTTTGAGTCCCACGCGGCCCAAAAAGCAGGATTAAAGAAGTATTAAGTATTGAAAATTAATACAAACTTGTTTTTTTAAAAAAAAAGTGTTTTGTCCAGCGCAGAGAACCAACCACATTTTATTTGATTAATGATGTACTGATATTCATCTATACTACTAAGTGTTTTCTTTCGGGTATATACTAGTTACTAAGGTCATCTCCAACCCATTACTCTATTTTAGCGTAACACTAACTTCAAAATAGTGTAATTTCTACACTAAATATAAAATTCATCTCCAACCCATCAACTTCAAATTCAACACTAAAAGGAATATTCCCGGAATATTCTACAATATTTTATTTATTACGAATAATATTTATTTCACAAAATAAACCAAAACATATTAAAACAAAAATTTAAATTATACATTAAATTACATATCACACATAAAATTCATCTTAAGATAAATTTAAACCATAACAAGAATCATTAAAACAACTAAAATATAGCTTGTGAAATAGGAACAAAACACAAATATCGAACTTCTAACTAATTGAATTACTATATAAGTCCCACAAATGGTCGATTAGTGCATCACGTAGTGAGAAATGAGCCTCTCTATCTTTAATTTTTTTAAATCGATCAAGAAATTGTTGAAATCTTGTGTTTTGATTTGTAACAATTTCCACATTCAGAGGTGGTGCTTCCATCATATCTTGGATTGGCGTATCCAAGTCTCGTTCATCCTCGATAATCATATTATGCATTATAATGCATGCAGTCATTATGTCTTGCAAGTGTCTCTTCTG
>KQ990520.1:192811-216410 GCA_001598015.1 Dorcoceras hygrometricum
TGATAGACATTATTTTCTAAATTAATATTTTTAAAATATATATAAACTTACATATTTTCAAATCAAATAAAATAAAAAAAATCAAAACCAAAAACAAAACAAATAAATAAACAATGAACAACAAAAAAAAAAAACAGAAAAAGCAATGAAAACAAAAAAAAAAATTAAAAATTTTTAACGCCATTGCTACAGTGTTGCACCAAATTTGGTGCAACACTGTAGATTTCCTTCAAAATAGAGTAGGTTATGACGCTGGGTTGGAGAAAGGAAACCAACTTCATTTTGAAGTTTTACTCTAAGTTGAAGCTCGATTGGAGATGGCCTAATAGTTATGTGACTGAGAGATCAATATTTAAACACTAGATATACCATTGCCATCCTCATATAGAGGTGTCTCAAATCAGTATTTCTCTAAAGAAAAAAACCCACATAAAGATCTTAAGAGTTAATATAAGAGAAGGGTATAATATACCCATCCTCTTGGCCTAATTGGTATCATGACAGGACAGCTATTTATTAATGCAGGCTCTGGAAATAATCTATCCCGATATATGGATGCACCATTTGGCGAATGAAAATCGATCCTATAATTAGAGGCCAGAAACTGGAGGTACTCATTGTGTTTGGAACAAGAAAGGTAAGGGGTTTTTGAAGGTGGGTAGGCACGGCTATCATTATAATCATTACAGTTGCATTCTTCGTATGGGTAAATTAATTGGCCTGCAGGCCCCCACCGCTGTCTACTTTATTCTTTGCACTAATGAGAAATCATTTTAATCTGCATCTAATTATGCATTCAAAAATAATTTGCTCTTCTTTTATGTCCCCTAAAAAGCTTTGGAGAATTTTCACGTGGAAACACTTGTATGCTTCAAATTAATTTATTAAAGAAAAAAAAATGAAAAGTTGATGAGCAGAACTTGGAGTGTACAGGGAACCACTCCGCGTACCAACTAAGAAAAAGTTGTGCTCTGTATTGTATTAGGTTATGCCATACAAGTTTCCAACTAAATTACTTGAGTTAAGTATGTTGTGAAAAAGATTATGTTTTATCCAAGTTGAAATCTAAAATAAAATTTATTTTCTACTTTTTATCCCGTATAATTCAAGTGTCACCTCAATGTGGACAAATCATTCAAAAACTTTGGTCATCAGCTTTAAGCACTCCAGTTGATTTTCGAGCTCTTGAGACTACCGAATAGTTTTAGTTTGTCTTTTAGGAGGAACAAAAACGAATTGGGCCAAGGGCCAAGCCCCGCCAAGCATTCAATTTTCTTACCAACACTATCTGGGCTTTTATAATTCTCAATTGGGGTAATATGACAATCGACTCTGAAAGTTAGAACCTTTCGGTTGGTGCAAAAAGTGGGTTTGAACCATCAAATGATATACTTTGAAAGGACATTCAGATGGCTTATACACTTAATAAGGAATAGAAGTTGTAAGAAATATAATTTACTTTTGGTTATACACAACAGATGATAACAAACTAAAATGACAAATATTTGCAAATTGTTGATAAAATCACATTATATATAAGTCTATCGAGATTGATCATAATGTCTCCGGGATGAATTTGTCGAGAAATATAGAAAAAAATATGCATGACCAATGTAGCAAACTTGGTTCCACGAAAGAAATATTGATTAAAGAACTATTCTCGAGTCTTAAATCATTTCACTCAAGGAAGCTATTAGAATTGGGATCCGTTCATTAAATAACATGTCATTGTACGGATGTGAACAAAAAAAAAGGCAGACGCGCCAGGTAGGGGTCGAACCTACGACTTTCTGCTTAGGAAACAGACGCTCTATCCACTGAGCTACAGGCGCTCCAGATATGAAAGTATCACGCAACATACTATTTGTATCTTAATTGATTAGTAAGAACACGTCAGGTTTACAACCATGCAGTTGCCTTGATTATACAACGTAGTATGTTAATTTTCCTCGCGCATGATGCCTATATCATAACAAATTATAATGCAAAATGGTGTATACTATGCCAATCGGTAGACAGCAGTTGGCTTGACGTAATAAGGTTCATGAATCTCAAATTTTAACTTCTCCCCTAGTCATTTACCGGTGAAAAGTAATTATTTTTGACTCCAAAGATAATCAAATCAACTATACAGGCTACTATAAACTCTCTTCAGACCAGGGATTTATCAAAGTCGGGGACTTCGTCAACCACCTCATCTTTAGCGGAAACAAACAACCTCCTTCCCCTTGAAGGTGTCTTATAGGGACTTATACGATTTCTCACCCAGAATAGACCCAGAACAGAATAGTGTTAAATGAAAATAAAGCTCCTTCTTAACAACCCATCGACAGGCTATGATTTCTTTAATCAACAATGAAATTGTGCAGCAGTATAGCTTTACTTAATATACAGAAGCTATTATCATAATAATTTATGAGAAATGATAATCACATCTTCACACTGTAGAAGTAAACAATAAGCGTGCAGATGCATATCGAGTACAGACCCAACCACTACACCTTAAGAATTTCATTCTTCGACATTTTGATTGAACCAATATGTGGTGGAGCTAAAGATAATCTTTTGTAAGCACCAGCACCAGAACTTGAACCGAAAATTAGATTACCAGCACCAGAACTTGAACGGAAAATTAGATTAGTCCCATCACATGCCAATTAACTTAAATTGAAAGAAAAAACAACCTAATCCCACAAATCTGTATACCAAAACCCCATAGTCACAAATAAATCGATCCCGAGCACCATCCAGGCAAATATGTCCTTTTCAAGATTCATCCACCACATTAACCAACTCGTACTCGACTAGGGACAGATTATTGTCCTCTTTGACCACAAAATTTGCTGGTTCGGTAACTTCAACAAGTCCCCACTTATCCACAGCCAGCCTCATGGACCCCTTAAACATGTCAATCTTTGCATTCCGAAGAATCACAGTATTGCCTGGCTTCATCAGTTCAACTGCAAAGAAATTAAAGCTTTTTCATCAACAAATTTAGGTATACAATACCCAGAGAGTTGTGGCCAGTTCAAAATTACAAATTCCAACAGGTAAAAATGAAATAAAAAAGGATAATAAAGAATCGATAATGCTTTCAAACATGTATCTGAATGTGCCAACAGGGTATCAGGATTTTTTTCAACAAAATCTGACCATCGAAAGCACCACCAAAAGGTGCAATAGAAGCAAGAATCGTAGCTCGGTATCTTCAATACAAAAAAGGTTTAAAAAAGTACAGAGGAACCCTCCACCAAGTAACCATAAATGATCAATACAGACAAAATAGTTAAAACTGTCTCCACGGACCATTATTCAAATAACAAGATCAACAAAAAACAGCTTGGAAGGCAAAAATATGGGGAGCAACATATGCCAAATCTCAAAAGACTTGAACATATATTGTACTCATATTGAGTTCCTGAAGAAAAAGGAGCTCAAGTATAACAAATCTCGACCTTTAGATCAGAAATCATTATGCAAAGAAGTTTGACAAAGAAGTTTAATTAAGCAAGCAAATGCAAACAAAAGCTCTAAACAAACAGAACTCTGATTTCAGAGGCAGCATTGTGTAAAGGAAACCATAAATTCATGCTTAAATAGTCTAATCAAACATTCCGCACAGAATTTTTGTTTTAAAAAAACTACAGAATGGGGGGGGGGGGGTATACCTTGCTCGTTACGAGCAGTGAAGAGTATAGTCCCAGTTTCATCCCCGACAAGGCATTCAGCGATTCTGGTATTCTGGTTCTGCGGCCCACGGAAATTGGGGTTCCGAGGTTTCTTGTTGAGGACAGTATTCGAGTTCACCACTTTCACAATGATCGTATGCCCGGTCGTCCCCGGTTTCAAGGAATCGACTTTGACAAAAACCGGCTTCCTAAGCCCGGGCTTCTCTACAGCGGCGTTTCCACTTTGCTGCGATCTTTTCGGAGGGGCCTTGGTTGCCATGAGCTGAGATAAACAGAAATGGAGGGAGTGAGATGATACTTGTTCTAGGGTTTTGTGTGAATTGGGAACCCTAATTGCCAATGGAATTTAAAAAGACGCCCGTTTATCTTCTGTTTTTCGTTTGACAACTTCATTGGAGGCCCGATTTGATAGGACCAAACGCAGGCCCAATTAGACAAATCCAGTCCACCTTCTTTGTATCCGCCCATCGATGCGCAAAACTATTGTATACTGAAGAAACTAAAGTTTGGTTTTAGTTTCGGTGTTTTGACTTTTAGTACATCTTTTAACGACATTAATGCGATAATAATAAGAAATTAATTTGACTAGTAATTTTACATCAAATGTATTTAACTGAAATAATTTATTCAATGTTTCAGAAATTTAGAAATAATAAACGTATAATATATATGGTACAATTATATTCGTGAATGATAGAATAAAATTATCGTAATAAACTATTCCTACTTTCTCCCAACACTCCCACCTGTTTTGTCTCATTTTGGGAACCCATATTCGTCGGACACATAGATGGAAGAAAAAGTCAAAATAAAACCGATTCCCAATACTCAGCCTTAAAGCCGAATCCAACCCATTATCGATTCCTTCTAAAACAAGAAACATATTCATTTTGGCGTTTGTTTTTCAGGAAAAGAAAGAAACCAGAACGTCTCCATTTATGTTTTGATTCAACATCACTGTTTTCGATCGGTTTAGATTTTTTTTTTCCAAATTTATCCATGGATTCGGATTTCTGGACCACTCGCCTCGCTGCCGCGAAAAGGCAGCTTAATCTGCAGCATCACCACCATGTCTCGCATACCCATGTCTTCTCTCAATTTGGTTGGTTTCATTTAACCTAAGCTATAGAATTTATGCTTCTCTCAATTGATCTGCAAGTTTTCATTTCTTTTACGTTTTTCTGATAACTCTATTCGTAGATCGATTTGGGAGGGATGATTTCGAGGTGGAAGAAGACCACCGATCCGATTTCCCGTGTCCCTATTGTTTCGAGGAGTTTGATATAGCGTCCCTCTGCCCACATCTTGAAGATGAACATCCTTATGAATCCCGACCCGCCGTGAGTTTCTCTTTGCATTTATGTACGTATATATATTTCTATCATCTATGTACACTTTCGATTGATTTTGTACATTTTTGTCTTATATTTGGTTCTTGATCCCGTTTTATATTCAAAGTTTTCCTTTATCTAAGTGGTACTAGATTTGCTTCATCTGGTGTAAACTTTGATTTTTATTTTCTTTTTTGCAACATGGTAATAAGATTTTTCTGTAAAATTATATTGGTTTCTCCACATCATATTTTTGTTTCTGATTGCGACACCGAGCATTTCGGAAGACAACTTTTAGGTGTTCAGAGTCTTCAGACCAATATTTGCTTGTTTACTGATTTTTGAAGGTTTGCTATTATGTCCTAAGTATGAAAGTATCGGTTTTTAACATCTCTAACTTGTTTCTCTTCAGTTAGATTTCGCAGTTCTGCATTTTTGTATTGTTTTAGTTGGTTTGACTCCTACATTTCATCACGCTCTTTCATTCCTTGTGAAATTTGAAATTTTGTATTTTCTTGCCACCACAACTCTGTTTAATGCGAATTGACTAAATAAAATCCAGCTTACATGTGCTCCGTTGACTGGTGTTGTAAATATCGTGAGCGACTTATCCTTGATTTGTTTCTTTCATCCAGATCTGTCCAGTTTGTTCGGTAAAGGTCTCAGGGGATGTGTTAAGTCACATGACTCTACAGCATGGACACCTATTCAAGATATCCTTTGTGTGAAAAGAAGATCCCAGTATATTATTGCATGATTCTATATTACAACTCCTATCCAAAGTTTCAAAAGGTGTTAAGAATTCTTTAACTTAAACTCACTTTCAGAGACGACGCAGATTGCGTAGAGTTCCCATTCCAAACAATCAAGCGCTATCTCTCCTGGGTAAGGATCTTCGTGAAGCCCATCTCCAGGCTCTTCTTGGAGGCAGCCTGTACCGATCCAACAATGCGGCTTCATCAAATGCTGCTGCTGTTGCTGATCCTTTCCTGTCATCTCTTGTTTTGAACTTTACGGGTTCTGAAAGTGAAGAGATTTCAAAATCTGTGATGTCGAGTATTGAGGAAATCTCCTCAAAAAGTGATGCACTATCACCTATTTGGAAGTCGAGGTAAAGAACCATTTTTCCCTTTGTGAAATTGAATATTTTGAAGTCTTTAGTTTTCTCTGTGGTGAGTCCACTGTCCTTGTTGAGTCGAAAAATGAATATAAAGGCAACACGTTAAACTGTAAATAGTTACAATTAGGGAGGCGATAACTCTGTTATGTGCACCAAAGAAAAGGATGTATGTACCGTAGTTGGATGAGTCAACTAGAGGCTTGATTGGTACAATTGAATGAAAAGAATAGGTTTGAAATGATACGTCTATTTCATTCCAATGATCGATACCAGAACATGAAACAAGAATGTAATGAAATTATTTATTTTTTGACTAGATTTCAAAATAATAGCTACTAAAAAATGTTTATTATAATGAAATTATAAAATAATTACAATTAGGGAGGCGAAAACTTGTTATATGCACTAAGAAAAATAAGTATATACGTGGGTAATATAGGAGACTGATTGCCCTGTGGATTGTCTCCTTCTTGGCTATTGCTTGTCTAGCTAGACTCTGTAACCAAAACTTATCATTTGCTGAGAACAGATGTTAGCATAGTGATTGGGAATGGGTTCATTGATGTGCAGAAATTGTTTTTGCATTTTGACGTCGAATCGCATTCAGGGTTAAGCATGTAAAGAAACATGATAGAATTCTTGTGAAATGCTAACCAAGAGATATAGATATTAACCGTGTACAATGGTTAAGTGTATGGATATAAGTCCTCTAGAGAGAATTGGGAACACTGGTACCTGGCGTATGCTGGTGGGACATAACATTGAAAATGACGCAAGAAATTTAGAAGTTCTATTATTTGATGAGAGACACTTGCTCTACCGATTTATGGTAACCTTTAAAGAAGTTACTTGCCATTTTTACACTAACCATTTTCCTTCATGGATGCAGCAGTTTGGATTCATCATTGAGTTGTGAGGAGCGCGAAGAAAGAACACGACAAGCAGCCGGGAGAGCTGTCTTTCTCCAAGATTTGCTTGCCTCAGCTCTGTTTTCTGATTAATGAATCGAAGTCTAACTCAGAAACTATGTTAGGTTCCGGTTGGGGGCATACCATGATCCTTCGCCTATACATTGTATTTGTCTTCTATTCATTGACATTAATAATTCTTGTACAAGATCCTAATAACGAACATTAGAGTATTTCTTAGTTTTCTTCAGCATTACATGTAGTTTTGTCCCCATAGAGCTTGTAAATTTCCTCAGCAAACTTGAAGTTACTTCAAAATTTCATACAATAATGATGTTGAGCCGCTGGTGCTATTACCTTATCCCACCTCTCATATGAGTTTGATTCGGGTCAACTATTTGAATCACGCATGTGCTGATAAACATTGGGATAATGCCAAGGGATAAAAAGAAATTTTCTCAATTATTAAAAACGCATACATCTAACCACAGTACTGGGAACGATTACTGGTGTTTGGAAATGTGACGAGGAAATTTCGCTTTTTATGTTGAAGAAAAGAACTCAGTACATGAAAATTAATTAGGTTTATTGGCTATCGAAATGTTTTCAGAGTGTCAAACCACACAATAATGAGATTATAAATAAAATGTCCGACTTAAAGAAAAAGATCAAAATGGTTTCGAGTGTCAACCTCACAATAATGAGATTATTAATTCTAAAAATAAGATAACCGACTTCGTCGAAAAATAAAAATAAAATTGCTGACAGTCCGAGAATTGCACCGCAGGATAAAGCATGGCCTCGCGATACAACTGGCGGGCAGCAGTACAAAATTGTTATATCAGCATCATAACAGCAAGAAGACCTTGGATATTAAGTTAGGTAACAATGATAAATTTAGCTTAAGTATTTTATAATATAGTAAAATGTGTTAAATAGTTCTAATATACTACTGATACCATTCAAAACCATCTCGGGACCCGAGGATCCAACGCTTTTTTAAAAATCATCTCTTGCCCGAGAATTGACGACCCTACGTATGATATATTACGTCATGAGTTCGAGGTAAGAGGACCGAGTCAATGCCCGAACTCCTGGACACATTCTATTATTCTCAACAATCATGCCTCTTATGACATAATATGGGTGGTGCATGTGGAATTAGTCTTATCCCGACAAGTCATGGCGATAATCTCGTCTGAAGAATTGGTCACTCGAGTATAATGCCAGCCGTAAGACCCACTCAAGGGCATCATGCGGCGGGTGACATGTTCACAATCACGGCTTAGTCCTCTATAAATACTCTGGTATGCTTCATTTTTACATTTATTCACAAACTTGTAAGCTCTCTACACTACACGCTTGCTCCTTATTTCCAAGCACCCGACTTGATTTAAGGATCGGAGGGGATTCGCCAGAAATACTTCCAGCACCCTCTAACTAGTGTCTATGGTTGCTGACCATCGAGAGAAACCTGCTCATCTCCCGAGGACAGATCTCTCAACGTCCCTCTTTACTTGCAGCCTGTCGTGTGATCTATAACGACCTTCCTACTTTTATAACTCAAACAACTCGGTGCTCGAGGACAGACCCCTGGACTTGCCGTCGTGGTGCCAGCTCTCCGACTTTGAAAATTTCGGTATCATCAATTACTCTAAGATTAATCTTTGAATAATTTGATAAAGTAGGTTTTGGAGAAAGAAGAAATATGAAAACAATTCGAAGTTGTTTACTTGGTATGTGGCTGAAACTAGGGGAAACAATATATTCTAGCAATTATCTATTTTGGTAAATCTCGAGTTTATTATAATAGTGTAAGATGATGTAAGTAAGATAAAAACATGCTAGACACTCGAAAAATACACACATATCTTACTTGTTTCAAAAAAATATACGTAATACTTGTGTAATAATTATTTAACGTAAAATTATTTAATTTTGCTGATTTCAAGAACATTGACAGCTATAATTTATTGTTTCCGTACGAAAATAATTGATGCTTACAACGATGATCCTTTATGTCCCTTCCCATTCAGCAGCTTCTCCTCCATACGAGCAACGGCAAAGCCCACTTACGGGTACGATGCTTCGATCAATTAAACGAAACCCCTTGAGAAAATGAAAACTTTCCAACCTCTTTTCTCACTAATTTAAATTCTGCCTGAATATTTGGAAAATATTGATAGCATTTAGCGACTCAATCGATCTTCAAGTTAGAAAGAGAAGAATAGAAGATGCTGGAGCTTTTCCTGTTGGGTTGCACGGGACTGGTGGTATTCCTCCACGGAGCCAATTTCTTCTTCCATACTCTTACTTCTCGTATGAACATCCGTGCGATCAGGTATGATCTCAAATCCACTTACCACAATTTTCTTTTATTCTGATCGCCTTGTGCTGAAATTGAGTACTTTTTCCAAATTGCTCGGGCTTTTTTTAAAAAATAATGCAAAATATAAAACGGGTGTCAAAAATAACGTAATTGGAGGGAATTTTCAAAACTACAGTAAAACACAATCGCAGGAGCGAACGCTCGCAGTTTTTTCATAGCAGCGGAAAGTTAAAGAAAAGTAAAAAACTCAGCGTCCCCTGTCACCAACAGCGGACGCCGCCATTTTTTTTTTAAAAAAGAAAACACCGTCAGTGCTTTGTGGCAGCGGACGGTGCTTTTTTTATAAAAAAATTAAATGCGTCCTTTTTAATTTAAAGCGGACACTTGTTTAAACCAACGTTGATGTAACTATACGTGCTAGGTGTAGCATTAAAACGGACGCTTGTTTAAACCGATGTTGATGTGACTATACGTGCTAGGTATAGCATTTATGATAGTCCGTTGTTATGTGCAGCGGACGTTTTCTTCTATATAACACGGCTTCTTCGTTCACAATTTACTCCATCTCGATACTTCTCAGTGTAATACTCCTCCATCTTATAATCCTTCATTTCGATACTTCTCAGTTTAATACTCCTCCATCTTATAATTCTCAGTTTAATACTCCTCCGTCTTATAACCCTCTGCTTCTTCAACTTATACGGCTTATTCAATATATTCTGCTCTTTCAACATAATCTATCTTATATCTTCAGTTACAACCTGTTTCTTGCTTATTTATCACTATTTATATCTATATATCTTGCTTTCATCTATTTTTTAAGTTATTTTTTTCTGGAAATTTTTAAATTATTTTATCAAATAGACTAGTTTTTGTTCTTTCAAATGGATTCTGTCGGAGTGTTTTTATATTTTGGTGGTGATATTATTGTTGCAAATGGATCCGTCGAATATTCTATTTCACATATAAGGCCGATGAGAGTACCACGATCAATAAATTTGTTTGATTTTGTTGAACTTGTGTGTAGATGTTGAACATTGATAGTTTTAAATTTTCTATAAAATTATCTACGAAATATGCATTTATGGAGAAATCATGTTGGACAGAAGTCCTAGTCCATATAGAAGATGATGGTGTTTTAGAATTTGTAATGCAATGTCCCAATATGCAGATTTTGCATTTGTATTTGGAGACACAGTCAATTAATCCTACTGTTTGTTATAATGAACCTGATGATTCATATATTCAGCATGTCTCGGATGGAGGGTGTTTTAACCAACCAGGTACTTCTACATATGATGTGTTCCATTAGCCCCATATATATGTTCCATAGGTTACCGAAGGATTATGCAATATATGTTTGGAGCATGGAAGTGGATCATGGGATCAACATGTCACCGGAGGAAATGCATATTTTGACACAAACACCGCTGATCATGAAATCGAACTAGCTTCTCCGGACCAGGGTGACGCTTATACACATGTTGATAACAGTGATACCGAACCAGACGCATCATCTGATGAGTCTGATGAAGAACCTGCTAATGATGAACATGAGGATATCATGCACGAGGGGACATCATCTCGTCACGTCCGAGGAGAAACTTTACAACGACAAGTCACGCCATTTCTCTCGAGCACACATGAAATGCAGTCTTTTTTTACTACAGTGTTCGGGGAAGAGATACCTGATTCTATTTGTGTACCTTCTGGAAGAACGAACTACTACAACACGGAGAGAGGTGAGTTATATGTAAACATGATGTTTAAAGATAAAGAATATCTGATTGCATCTGTGAAAGATTATTCTGTTAGAATTGTTAGACGTGAGTACACTGTAGTGGAGAGCACACGCACTTTGTGGAAGGTCCGATGCAAGAACATTGCAAGTATGATCATGTGTCGTTGGGCTTTACGAGCATCTTTGAGGTCGAAGACAGGTTAGTGGAAAATAACCAAATATGGTGAACATCATACCTGTATCGCCACCAACGTCGGAATTGACCATCACAACCTGAACAACAATATGATCGCTCAAACTTTGTTGGGTGTTGTACGATGTAATCCTTCGTACGAGATCAAATATATAATGGAAAATGTGAAAGACAAATATGGATACGAAATCACGTATTCGAAGGCATGGAGAAGTTTGAGACGCGAGGTCGAAATTATTTATGTTACGTGGGAGAGCTCTGTTCAGCTACTACCAAAGTATATGTGTACTTTGGTGAAATATAACTCAGGAACAATTGTGGAGTGGAAGCACCTAAGAGCAACCAACCATCCGGTAAAGATTTTGAATTATGTGTTTTGGGCTTTCAAGCCTAATATAGATGGGTTTCAACACTGTCGTAAAATAATTAGTGTCGATGATACTCATTTATATACAAAATATAAGCATAAAATGTTGGTTGCTGTTACTCTCGATGCGAACAATCAAGTGCTACCACTAGCTTTTGCCGTAGTGGATGAAGAAACTTATGATTCATAGAAATGGTTCTTAGAAATTATTGGGAGATGTGTGGTTCGAGGAGCAAATGACGTGTGCCTAATTTCTGATAGGCATAAGGGAATCGTGCGAGCAGTAGATGATTTACCTTATTTCCAGCCTCCACATGGTGTACATCGTTTTTGTTTGCGACACGTCTGTTCTAATTTCAACTCTAAGTTCAAAGATGTGCATTTAAAAGATTTGTGTTGGGCAGCAGGTGCACAACATCAGATTTGTAAGTTCGATGCGATAATGGAGGCAATCAAGAACAAAAATATTCTGACTCACAGATATCTGAATGGGATTGCAAAGGAGAAATGGAGTTTGGCACATGACGGTGGTTGGCGACGTGGGGTGATGACGACGAATATGTCTGAGTGCCTGAATAGTGTTCTCAAAGGTGCTCGCAGGCTACCAATTTCTGCATTAGTGCAGTTAACTCTGTCGAGGTGTGTACAATACTTCATAGAACGTGTTAACAAAGGTCAGCGTATGGTTCAACAAAATCAACCGTGGACAGACTATGCACTTCGAAAGTTTGAGGAATGGTCGTGAAAATCCAGCGAGCATCGTGTTACCAACTACGATGTTAGAACCCAAACTTCTTCAGTTGCTACAGCTGGTCGACCAAGTCGTGGACAACATGTTCAGGTTGTGCGTATATCAACGGGTGATTGTTCATGTGGAAAATGGACAATTTTCGACATTCCATGTTCTCATGCAATCTGTACAGCTAAATTTCACTCGTTAGATCCTACTACACTTGTGCCTCTCTGATATGTAAATTTAATACTCTGATAAATTAGATATGTAAATTTAGTACTCTGATAAATTATACCACGATTGCACAAGTGTAGTAGGATCTAACGAGTGAAATTTAGCTGTACAGATTGCATGAGAACATGGAATGTCGAAAATTATCCATTTTCCACATGAACAATCACCCGTTGATATACGCACAACCTGAACATGTTGTCCACGACTTGGTCGACCAGCTGTAGCAACTGAAGAAGTTTGGGTTCTAACATCGTAGTTGGTAACACAATGCTCGCTGGATTTTCGCGACCATTCCTCAAACTTTCGAAGTGCATAGTGTGTCCACGGTTGATTTTGTTGAACCATACGCTGACCTTTGGTAACACGTTCTATGAAGTATTGTACACACCTCGACAGAGTTAACTGCACTATTGCAGAAATTGGTAGCCTGCGAGCACCTTTGAGAACACTATTCAGGCACTCAGACATATTCGTCGCCAACCACCGTCATGTGCCAAACTCTATTTCTCCTTTGCAATCCCATTCAGATATCTGTGAGCCAGAATATTTTTGTTCTTGATTGTCTCTATTATCGCATCGAACTTACAAATATGATGTTGTGTACCTGCTGCCCAACACAAATCTTTTAAATGCACATATTTGAACTTAGAGTTGAAATTAGAACAGACGTGCAAACAAAAACGATGTACACCATGTGTAGGCTGAATAGGGTAAATTATCTACTGCTCGCACGATTCCCTTATGCCTATCAGAAATTAGGCACACGTCATTTGCTCCTCGAACCACACATCTCCCAATAATTTCTAAGAACCATTTCCATGAATCAGAAGTTTCTTCATCCACTATGGCAAAAGCTAGTGGTAGCACTTGATTGTTCTCATCGAGAGTAACAACAACCAACATTTTATGCTTATATTTTGTATATAAATGAGTACCATCAACACTAATTATTTTACGACAGTGTTGAAACCCATCTATGTTAGGCTTGAAAACCCAAAACACATAATTCAAAATCTTTATCGGATGGTTGGTTGCTCTTAGGTGCTTCCACTTCACAATTGTTCCTGAGTTATATTTCACCAAAGTACGCATATACTTTGGTAGTAGCTGAACAGAGCTCTCCCACGTACCATAAACAATTTCGACCGCGCATCACTTCTCCATGCCTTCGAATACGTGATTTCGTATCCATATTTGTCTTTCACATTTTTTATTATATATTTATCTCGTACGAAGGATTACATCGCACAACACCCAACAAAGTTTGAGCGATCATATTGTTGTTCAGGTTGTGATGGTCAATTCCGACGTTGGTGGCGATACAGGTATGAGGTTCACCATATTTGGTTATTTTCCACTAACTTGTCTTCGACCTCAAAGATGCTCGTAAAGCCCAACGACACATGGTCCTACTTGCAATGTTCTTGCATCGGACCTTCCACAAAGTGCGTGTGCTCTCCACTACAGTGTACTCACGTCTAACAATTCTAACAGAATAATCTTTCACAGATGCAATCAGATATTCTTTATCTTTAAACATCATGTTTACATATAACTCACCTCTCTCCGTGTTGTAGTAGTTCGTTCTTCCAGAAGGTACACAAATAGAATCAGGTATCTCTTCCCCGAACACTGTAGTAAAAAAAGACTGCATTTCATGTGTGCTCGAGAGAAATGGCGTGACTTGTCGTTGTAAAGTTTCTCCTCGGACGTGACGAGATGATGTCCCCTCGTGCATGATATCCTCATGTTCATCATTAGCAGGTTCTTCATCAGACTCATCAGATGATGCGTCTGGTTCGGTATCACTGTTATCAACATGTGTATAAGCGTCACCCTGGTCCGGAGAAGCTAGTTCGATTTCATGATCAGCGGTGTTTGTGTCAAAATATGCATTTCCTCCGGTGACATGTTGATCCCATGATCCACTTCCATGCTCCAAACATATATTGCATAATCCTTCTGTCGTTGTAAAGTTTCTCCTCGGACGTGACGAGATGAAGTCCCCTCGTGCATGATATCCTCATGTTCATCATTAGCAGGTTCTTCATCAGACTCATCAGATGATGCGTCTGGTTCGGTATCACTGTTATCAACATGTGTATAAGCGTCACCCTGGTCCGGAGAAGCTAGTTCGATTTCATGATCAGCGGTGTTTGTGTCAAAATATGCATTTCCTCCGGTGACATGTTGATCCCATGATCCACTTCCATGCTCCAAACATATATTGCATAATCCTTCGGTAACCTATGGAACATATATATGGGGCTAATGGAACACATCATATGTAGAAGTACCTGGTTGGTTAAAACACCCTCCATCCGAGACATGCTGAATATATGAATCATCAGGTTCATTATAACAAACAGTAGGATTAATTGACTGTGTCTCCAAATACAAATGCAAAATCTGCATATTGGGACATTGCATTACAAATTCTAAAACACCATCATCTTCTATATGGACTAGGACTTCTGTCCAACATGATTTCTCCATAAATGCATATTTCGTAGATAATTTTATAGAAAATTTAGAACTATCAATGTTCAACATTCTATACACAAGTTCAACAAAATCAAACAAATTTATTGATCGTGGTACTCTCATCGGCCTTATATGTGAAATAGAATATTCGACGGATCCATTTGCAACAATAATATCACCACCAAAATATAAAAACACTCCGACAGAATCCATTTGAAAGAACAAAAACTAGTCTATTTGATAAAATAATTTAAAAATTTCCAGAAAAAAATAACTTAAAAAATAGATGAAAGCAAGAGACATAGATATAAATAGTGATAAATAAGCAAGAAACAGGTTGTAACTGAAGATATAAGATAGATTATGTTGAAGAAGCAGAATATATTGAATAAGCCGTATATGTTGAAGAAGCAGAGGGTTATAAGATGGAGGAGTATTAAACTGAGAATTATAAGATGGAGGAGTATTTAACTGAGAAGTATCGAAATTAAGGATTATAAGATGGAGGAGTATTCAACTGAGAAGTATCGAGATGGAGTAAATTGTGAACGAAGAAGCCGTGTTATACAGAAGAAAGCGTCCGCTGCACAGAACAGCGGACTATCATAAATGCTACACCTAGCACGTATAGTCACATCAACGTCGGTTTAAACAAGCGTCCGCTTTAATGCTACACCTAGCACGTATAGTTACATCAACGAGTTTAAACAAGCGTCCGCTTTTAATTAAAGCGGACGCATTTAATTTTTTTTTTAAAAAAAGCACCGTCCGCTGGCACTAACCGCGGACGGTGTTCACTTTTTTTAAAAAAAAATGGCAGTGACAGCGGACTATTGAAAAAAATACGAGCGTCCGCTCTCTGTGATCGCGTTTTACGGTAGTTTTGAAAATTCCCTCCAACTACATTATTTTTGACACCCGTTTTTGTTTTTGCAACAGTTTTTTGGGTATTGCTTCATGGTAAATCATCGCAGGATGTTCATTGATTTCCTGAAGTATCCAATCCAGGGGAAATAGGACAAGCTTGCTAACAGAATGGAGAGACCAAGTTTGTTTAGATACTACTTTTATTTTAGTTATTTACACTAGTATTATCTATGTTACTGGGTAAAGTATGAGTTTTTCAATGGAAACTACTTGTATATTTATAAATGTACATTGCTATAGATTCTGGTCGGGATAAATGTTTGGTGTTGTTGTATATTTAATGATCATTCATGGCAACCTTTCTAAATTTTTTTACGAAATGATCCTAGGAGAAAACTGTAGCTAGTTGCTATTATCTGGGGAGCTGGTGCTACTTATCTTTTGATGGTTCGATTAGAAGAACTAAGATTTAAGGATATCAATGCTATATTGCTATTTAATAGATGTTCGACACTTAGTTCAATAAATGAATGCTAAGAAATATGATACGAGTTAAAGATAGATAGTTTCTTTGGGGATCACAGAGTGGGTACCAGTGGCGAAACTTGAGCCAGTTCAGTGCCGCAAAAGATTTCCCATTGCCGCAGCTAGGAGGTCAAGTAGTTTACAAAACTGCTCGATTCTCGGTGACCGTCGAGACAAGTAAGTAATTCGCAAATTGGAGCACAATGTGCACTGCTGATTGCAATGTTACATATTTGTGCTGGAAAAAATTAGAAGGATATTGGACGTAGCAAACAATCTGCCATCGCCAAATTCAATGAAATGCTAGTGATAAATGAAGTAGGTTGTCGTAATTCTTTCCTCATTGTAATTGTCGTTCTTTCACTGATGGCATTGTCTGGACAGCCCGACAATTATTGCATGGCTTCACAAATGACTGGAATATTTTCTGGGTAAAACTTTTTCTTCTTTTGTTTCTGTGTTCTGCTCTTCTCCGATTGCCTTTGATTGGTGGTGACAAGAAATCTTCTAATTCCACTGGCTTGAGAGCTCGAGTTTGATTCGAAAGAACTGCAGCTGCCTCGTGTGGTAAGTGCTGACCACTGGGAAAGAGGCCCGTAGACGAAAATTCAAACTCTGGCTCTTGTTCCTTCACTTTATAACTTTGTTTCACAGGGTTCGAAAGCTGATCTTGAATGCATACGAGCCCCGCGAAGGACAGAGACTCGCTTGAGGCGACTTCTGCAGTCGAGTCTGGTGACATTTTCGTTGGCATGGTGGTGAACGCCTCGCCGGATTTCAAAGAATTTATATGCGGACCTGGAGATGGTGATTGGATCGGTGAAATGCATTTCCTTTTTTATATGGATGAGTTGAATTTCAACTTTTTTTCCCGACGATGCATTCAAGGATAAACATGTCGGATACTCCAATACAAAGACATCCAATATTGGTGCTACCCATTTGAACCTGTGTACTCGGTCATTTTCACTTGAAATATGATAGTCCAAGTGTACTATGATGAATCTTACGATTTTGGATGGACGGTCTAATCTCGCTTGTATGAAAAAAAATATTCCTCGTTTAATCCAAATCTTTTCTGAAAAAAATTTAGAATGTATTTTAATGATGTGATAAATAGTAAATTTATAGTTTTAGTACTTTATATATACCAGTTGTAAGTAACCTTATGTAAGTATAGTTTTTATTTGATTTTGGACCGCTGTTGGTTGGAAGAACTTCTACTTTCAGGAGTTTATTTGATATTTAATTTTAAAATATATCGATTTCGAGGAAGAAGGTATTCCTGAATAACTTTGAATAGTTTCTTAAAAGATCATAATCTTATTTCACATTGGCAAACTTTGATGTCAAATTATCAAACTACGGATGGAAAATACGATTTACCTAAATAAATTTGAGCTTTTTTGGTGTAGCCATGATAGGAATCGTTGTTGAAACTGAATGCTCCTTTTTAAAAATTTTATTTATTGGATATTAGTTTGATATACAATTCAGGTTTGATATTTTCCTAAAACTTATGATTTATGCCCCTTTAAATTTTTTGAAACATAATATTTCAGTGTTTGTTAAAAACAAAGACTAAATAATTATTAATAATTCGATATTATATATATTACATGCTACAAATGTTCTAAAATATAAATGCTAAATTTTGAGACAAAATGATATTGATAGATCAGGGTTAATTTATCAGGGACGATGGCATTTGATCAAATCGAGGAGGTAACCTAAACATTTTCTCTCTTCTAGGTATTAGGGAGAACAAGTGATTTAGGCCGGCTAGGCCCTTTAATGGGCCTACTCTATGATCTACGAGATTTAGCCCAAAAACTAAAGAATTAAAACAGGCCCAACAATCATAAGATCTATGGTCTCGTTTGTATTTGACTGATCAGCCGAGCTGAAGCAGAACTTTAAGTGATCGGAGTTGTTTGGCCAACTGATCTCGAAAATTTATCTTGAAACTAAATGGTGGTGGATGATTACTTCAAAATATTAATTCTCTGTTATAATATCGGAATAATATATTTGTTTATTTTCAATGGGTTCGAACTTATGTTTCAGAATCAAGAACTCTGATCTTGACCAAAGTCATTCCGTTTCTTCTTAAATTGATTGACTATATTTTATATTGACATATAATAAAATCTTACATACCTCAGCAGTTGGACCACATGATCAACGAACTGGGAAAAAAATCTTATTCAATTAACCAATGAATCCCCTAATTAAGGAATTTTATGAAAATTGTAGACTAGGAAAAATAAAATTTAATAACGCACTTTGTACCGCAGCTCCACAAGCCACCTGTCCTGCAAGTCTCCATCCTTATCTGTTCCAAAGTCTTTTTCCACTCATAGTTTTCCATCGAGCACACCTTTTGACAAGATTTTAGCGTCTGGAAATAGCAAAAGAATACAGATGGCGCAGATATTTCGGCAACAAACCCCTTGATTATTTATTCCTGTATTTGTATAGCTCACTTGGCAAGACGAATAAAAAGTAAGGAAAATGGTGCTGCTTGATCATCTTTGGGACGATGTCGTCGCCGGGCCTCAGCCGGGACGTGGCCTCAAACATCTTAAAAAGGACTTCGCGAAGCCCCTGATCGTCAAAGGTAGAGTTAATCTCTTGGTTTCTAGAATTAGCAGAAAATCACGCACCAACCCGTGTTTTCGTGTGTCTATGTCGATGTCCATGATCAGATACCGGCGGAGAGGGAAGTGGTAGCAGCAAGTACGCGAGGTCTCTCTCGATGCCGGCCAGCCCCGGGACGCCGCCCACAACTCCGGCGGCGCAGAGGGGGAATGTTTGGCGGAGCGTGTTCCACCCAGGCAGCAACCTTGCCACTAAGAATGTCGGCGCCAATTACTTCGACAAGCCGCAGCCCGATTCCCCCACAGTCTACGACTGGTAATTGCTAGCTATATTTAGTTTTGATGCGTAGATTTCAATATAAAGTTTCTACTCCAATCAAATTCAAGAAATGAGCTAGCCAGTCCTCGGCACACTATTAATTAGTAATATTGTAACTTTATCTGTATGTAAATAAATTCGTTCTCCGTTATATCTATCTAATTTTATTTGGTTAGTCATGGATCTATGATGTTTGATCTGTTTTGGATCCTTTGGTCGATTGCTACTGAACTTATTTACTTGTACTTTATTTGCATGCAGGCTTTACAGTGGGGATTCAAAGAACAGACATCATCGTTAAAGTCAATAAAAAAATCTCCTGCGAGGAATTTGAGTTTGGTTTACCCTAGTAATTATGTTGCTTTCGGGGTTAATTAAGGTGATGCTGATTATGTAAATTAACTAACTAGCTTCTTTACTTCTACTTTCATCGTCACCGTGCATCCTGTAGTAAGTCAACTTTATGACGGTCTAGGTTGGCTGCCGTCTTTTGTACATATTTTTCGGACATAAAATAATATAAGTGGGGTTGTCAAGTTCGTTCGGATTGTTTTTAGTTAGGCTTCTCCAGTTGTGCTTTTTTTTCAAGAGTTCATCTACGGAATAGAGAAGAAATCCCGTCATCGATTCCTCCCCTCTATTCATCAAATCTGGGGAATCACCGTAGTGATAGAGAACAAATTTGGTTTTAAAGCACATAATAATTCTTCAAACCCGGCCGGAGTATCACTGTAGAGAAAAAAGACCAAATTTGGTTTGGAGACTCATGGTAGAAATGGAAAACAATTTTGGGTCTGTCTTTTATAACAAGAATGTTGTTGTATTGGTAACAACACTAAAAATTACATTCGCATCTCTCCAATCCATGGATCTAATATGACAAAATAAAATTGTATCTTAATTAATAGCTCTAACTTTTGGCTCAGTAATGATTATTTGATCCAAATTTCATTTAAAAATTTTCTAAAAATTATTTATTTAGTATATCATTTAAATAATTTTGTTCATTTCAATTCCTTTTATTTACTTTAATGGGCTTGTGGTTCCTTTTTAGATTTATTTATGTTGTCCATCTTTTTTTGGATGCATGTTTTTTTTCTTATTTATTTATTGTAATTGAACTCTTAATACGTTTAGTACTATATACACTATTTAATATTTATATAGAATGGTTAGAGGGAGAAGTTTATATTTTTTGAGTTGGAGAGGAATTTTGAAATAGGAATGCGGAATCTGTGATTTGTATAATAAATAATGAGAAAAGGAAGAGTTGGGTCGGAGATATCGTAGTTGGTATCTTCCCTGGATCCATGCCTACTCGTGCATATCCCTCGATTTACCATTTGTATGAGTGACATATATATGTGTTAGCCCATTAATAGATTAACTTTAAAAAAAAAAAAAAAAATATAACAGTATCAGCTGTTGTGATGTAATTAATAGTACTAATTAATAATATATTATAATCAACTATTAAGGGTAATAATTACTTCGGCCGATTCTGAAAATAGGACGAAAATTACTCCGTTCAATATATAACTATTAATTATAAAAATTATAATTCAATCATCATATCATCTATTTCTTATTTCATTTTTAATTTTCAAATCTGAACGTGACTAAAATTTATTCTCCCTTCAAAATAAGGTATCATATAAATGTAATCATAAGTAGTTACTTAAAACATTTAACTGGGGTGCTCGTAATTATATGTTTCATCTGTCAGTGATAAATTTAGATCATTTTTTTCTCCATCTATATGGGAAGCATGAGATATTTCATATATTTACTATTAAAAATATTAATTTTCACTCAAAAAATAATTTAAAAAAAAACGGTTGTCAATTGAAGGAAAAATGTAAGTATACAAGATGACATGTTAATTAAAAATATTTTGATTATACTCCAGACAATAATTGATAAAAAATTTTGGCTAATTTGAACATCAATATAAAATTTTATAGTGATCGCATCTCCATGAATCTAGAAACGAATTTGTGAGGGGACAATGTTTGGAAAATTACTTATAGACAACGTGAAATACTTACAACTCATGTATTATTGAATACAATTCTTACGTCTAATTTCACATGATACCTGTTGAATGGGGACGAATAAATACATACTCGTTCAATTAGTGCTACAGATGCATTAAACTAGTTATGGGAATATTTCTTTAGTCAACCGTGATATGATTGAAATTGATAAGGTTTTAACATGTTGGAAAAATTTTTAGAATTTAATGCTCCGTTTGGACAAGTTTTTAAAAATATTTTTAGTGTTTTTAAAGTTAAAAAAACTTAAAATATGTGTTTGGACAAGATTTTTATAAAATATTTTTAAAAATACAAAAATATAGGTAAATTTTATACGAATGATCAAATAATTTTTTTATTAGATTAATTTTTTGAATACTATTTTTTACTATAAATCATTTTTTAAAATGATTATCTAAAAAATTTATAATTTAAAAATATTTTTATAAAATAGTTATCCAAACACATATTTATCTTAAAAAAACTTTCAAAATATTTTATAGGATTTTTTTAAAATATTTTTATAAAAATATTTTTAAAAAGTTTGTATAAATGGACCAAATTCACTTTTTGACTATCTGGATATACTTGGATATAAACCGATGGAGAAGTGGATGTTGGATTTCAAATAATATTTTTCAGCCAACTGATAAATACTTGAATTCATATACAAAATAATAATAAGTAGCGGTGATCGATTAATGGGGTCATTTAAAAAAGAGGGACTCATCTTGGTCTTATTTAAAAAGAAGGGAGTTGACTTTTGTTTTTTAAAAGGAATGGAGTGGGTTTGTTAAGAGGATACTTAAAATTGTTAAAAATAATAATATTTAAACAATTATTTTTATTCGCATTTATGATGTTTCCCACCAACCCACAACGTCGTCCCCTTGATGACCGACCAGACGGAACAGACTTCATTTGCTCTTTTGTTCTGGATTATCCGACATCCTGGGTTCCTTTGTTCTTAGGTTCTCCGACATTATTTTGCTCGCCGAAGGAAAATATTGAATAAAGAGATCAAAATACAGAGTGAGTAGTACTACTGGAGCTCAAGCATTTGCCGATCTTAACCATACTTTGTTTGTTACTGGGTCGCGATCATAATACAGAGTGAGTAGTACTACTGGAGCTCAAGCATTTGCCGATCTTAACCATACTTTGTTTGTTACTGGGTCGCGATCATAATACAGAGTGAGTAGTACTACTGGAGCTCAAGCATTTGCCGATCTTAACCATACTTTGTTTGTTACTGGGTCGCGATCATAATACAGAGTGAGTAGTACTACTGGAGCTCAAGCATTTGCCGATCTTAACCATACTTTGTTTGTTACTGGGTCGCGACCAAGATTTGTGTGGGTCGCGACACATACTTGCTTGTTTGCTACTGGGTCGCGACACACATACTTGTTTGTTTGCTACTGGGTCGCGACACACATACTTGTTTGTTTGCTACTGGGTCGCGACACACATACTTGTTTGTTTGCTACTGGGTCGCGACACACATACTTGTTTGTTTGCTACTGGGTCGCGACACACATACTTGTTTGTTTGCTACTGGGTCGCGACACACATACTTGTTTGTTTGCTACTGGGTCGCGACACATACTTGTTTGTTTGCTACTGGGTCGCGACACATACTTGTTTGTTTGCTACTGGGTCGCGACACATACTTGTTTGTTTGCTACTGGGTCGCGACACATACTTGTTTGTTTGCTACTGGGTCGCGACACATACTTGTTTGTTTGCTACTGGGTCGCGACCCAGAATTTGTCTGGGTCGCGACCTATTTTTTTTTGAATCCTTTCAGCTAACGTATTTTATAATAATTTTGCAGGTTATGCCGACAGTCATTGTATTCGAGTATGACGGTGAATGGAAAAGTAACAATGATGAAATCCCGGTATTTAAATGGTGTTCAAGGTCAGGTTGTAAGTGGGCAGCGATTCCTGTTGATGGTGAAATTTGTTCTTTTGAATATATACGATCTGAGATGTACAAGATCATGGGTCTAGTTGGCACAGAACGTTTGAGAATAAGTTATGTACCGGACGTGAGACACTGGCATATGCGTCCAATTTATATTGAGAATGATAATGATTTGAAAGCTTATTTATATTTCG